>MU389756.1:0-257758 GCA_022578765.1 Xylaria sp. FL0933
AATATTAAAATATAATATTATTTTTAATATTATTTTATAAGTTTTAAAAAAAATAAAATATATTTTTATATTTTTTTAATTTTAAAAAAATATTGCTATTTTAAATAAAGTCGGTATAAATATTAGCTATTATTATAAAGTATATTATTTTAAAATATAGCGTAAAATAATTAAAAAAAAAATAATTAAAAAATAATTTAAAAATAATTTTAATATAATTTTTATTTTTGCTATTTATATTTTTTATTTACTACGTAAAAGTTATTTTTTTATTAGCAAATATTTAATTTTAAATACTAGCAATAAAAAGCTATTATATTAATAAATATACTAGCTATATATTACCTTTTTATTATATCGGTTAAAAATTTGCTTATAAAAAAATAGTATATACTGTATAAAATTTCTAGGGCGAAATATTTTTTTTTTAAAGTATATATAAAAAAGTAGAGTTACCCTCAGGTAAGCCAGGGGGGGATACCCTCAGTTGATCTGCATACTCTCCGTTAGGCAACCCGACGCACGCCCGGGGGGCTTATTGAGGTGCTTATGCTGCTTTGTTTACAATTTATTTACCTATTTATGTCATTCACTCATATGTCATGCTCGGCACTGACAGAACTATTTTCGTTATTTTTTTGCTCGTTCGGTATTACCATCACACCTTCGAAGCCTTCCCCATCCCGGCCAGCTCTGGCCTCGTCTCGTCTCGTCTTGGCTTTTGTACCACAGCCGGCTTGAGTATGCAGATCAACTGAGGGTATCCCCCCCTAGCTTACCTGAGGGTATCTCCACTTTTACAGCTGCCAACCAAAGTATCCTTTTGTACCATTTCTTTAGCATCAGGCGGCTACGCCGCAGCGGCTGCGCCGCAAGGTCCAAAGTTCTCCCCCTTTTAAATTGTTTGACCTCCGGGGGGTATGCGCTCCGCGCCGGCCCCCACTCCGGAAAGAGTGCAATAAAATCAATCTTAATCCGCTGCTCGCCTTTCAGGCTCACGAAGCTCCTGTTTTCTAGCCAAGTACTCTTAAGTAGCTTTTTTCAGCTGTCGACAGCTGTGTGCCACCTGGTGGCAGCTGGAAAAGTGGAGTTACCCTCAGGTAAGCTAGGGGGGGATAACCTCAGTTTGTCGCATTGCTCAGCCGGCTTAGAGCCTTGACTCAGCACGGATCTGATTACAAGGGTCGTCTAATGAGCATCCGAAACATCTAAAGAGGCACCCCTGAAGCAAAGCGGCCATCAAGCCCCAGAATTTTCCCACTCTTAAACGCACTCGAAAGCGCATTTCATCCACCGGGGATTGTCGAGACCTTCCCGTTAGGGCCCCGGCAATATCAACAATGCTAAGGGGAGGGACCACTCCTCCCTCCGCGCTGGAAGAGGAGGTAGGGTCGCACCATTCTCGGACACCGCAAACAAGACACTCTGGAATTTATGAACCACCGACTTT
Organism: Xylaria sp. FL0933; assembly: GCA_022578765.1. Classification (NCBI taxonomy): domain Eukaryota; kingdom Fungi; phylum Ascomycota; class Sordariomycetes; order Xylariales; family Xylariaceae; genus Xylaria; species Xylaria sp. FL0933. Next base: position 1,451 of record MU389756.1, read on the forward strand.
AACCTTTGGCCCGTATGACGAAGCACCGTCAACCCCTACCACCATCCCGATCACAAACTTAATCGGAAGCAGCACGCCGTCGGCTCATAGACAGCACCAACGGCTGCAGACGGCACCGAGCTTCCCAGCCAGACGTCTGAACGTCCCCTCTCTTCCTCCCTCTCCAGGCCAGAGCAAGAGAAATCCTCAAAGCATGCCGTTGACGGGCGACGGACGGGGTGGGAATTCCCCAGGACGTCTCGGGGGGCGGCGCAGTGGCACATCGACACCTCAGAACGAATATAATGACGCATCGCCTTTCTCATATCAACCCGCCCGTACGCCAGTAGACACGACGCCAAAAAGCACCACACAATCCCGCTTCGGATTCCTGGCATCATCCGTCTCGGCATTTACCTCGCGCATGACGAGTCCAACGCAAGCGCCCGCCGCCCGGACGGACGACGAGCTATGTGACCTGGACATCGAGGCAGCCTTATTTCCGGCGCTATCGTCCCCCTTAGAGGGCAGCGACGCGTTCTCACCAGCAGCGTATAAGAATCTGCAAGCCAACGCTACAGGGCTGCTGCACAGGATGCAAGACGCATACCGCGAGCGGACGATAGCGCTGCGGGAGCTGCACGCCGAGCGCGAGGCGCAGAGAGAGGAGATGGAGGAGATGGAGCTGCGGACGCGCAACTTCAAGAGCCAGCTCGAGAGGATGGCGGCCAAGGCCGCGGAGCAGGAGAAGGCGATGCAGCAGCTCGTCGCCGAGCTCCAGGCGGAGAGGCACGCGCGCCGCCGCCACGAGGAGCACGTCCGCAAGCTGATGGTCAAGGTCATGGCGACCGAGGATGCGGAGGGGGCGGATTCCGTCGTTGCGATGGCGGAGGAAGATCTGGGCGTCGACGAGAAGCGCTTCTGGCGCGCCAGCAACAGCACCGTCAAATCCGACCTCAGCATGACTGACACGGACGGCTTCGACAGCGCGGCCGAGGAGAGCGAGAGCATATTCTCGCGCAGTCGCAGCCCCACGACGTGTGCTACCTCCACCGAGACGGACAGCATCATGGACATGCCATCGCCGAGTGTTACACATCTTCATCCGAAAGCAGCAGCATCAACAACGATGAAGATGCAGCAGCAGCAGAAGTCCACACCGCAGCAACTTACGACCTTCCAGCGCTTGGTCAAGGGTATGTCGGCTACCAAGGAGGAGAATAGCGGTGCAGTGGACGGATGCAGGAATTGCAAAGGTCGCGATGCCAGCGTTGCTTGGGACACGGTCAGTCTGCTGCGGGACGAGAACATTGCGCTGAAACAGCGCGTTGCGCAGCTTGACGTTGTGATCGAGGGGGCTTTGGATGTCGTCAATGGGATCAGGCTCTGATCTGATCTGATCTGATCTGATCTTATCTATCTGATCATGTCGAGAAGTATCTTGCCTCGTGATTTGTTGATGAAATTGTTTATATATATGCTCATACCCGGAGTTTCTGCATTCTAGACTTAGGCCTTGGGTGGTAGATATGATGGATGGATGGATGGATGGATGGATGAAACTGGGTACGGATACTGTCAGGGAGGTAGGGAGGGGATTTTGTATTTGGGGGGAGTCATATAGGTTATAATGCACAAACAAAGATTGACATATACATATATTTGGTCTAGTTGAGTTGTTGTATATGAGGGGAGTTCACAAATTATAGTGTCAGGCAATGTTACGTCTTGAAATGGTAGGTACAAATTCAAAGTGTCCCCTCGTACACAAATCGTCTCCCTATCAAATATTAGGCTTTTCTTGCGTTCGTTTGTTCATAGCAAAAGCCCAAGGGCAATCTACGAGTTAATCCCACCTTGTTTGTACGAGGTGAGAGAGCTATTGCCGCGACCCAAGCAGTGTAACACCTGAATTTGAAGAGCGCGTCTATTCACCATGAAATATCTCTAGTGCTTACACCATGCGTCCTTCTATGAACGGATTGAGATATAAGAAAAAGGGGGCAGTGTCTTCGACCATTCAACGGGCCGGGCCGGTTTTTGGTACTCTGCAAGTATTGCAACGCTTCTTCTTCTTCTGCGCCTGAATCCCGAGCAGTCTGTACACCTATATACAAGATTTCATTCCCATTCATTGACTTGTCCCATTCGAGCTTCTTGCCTGGATTTGGGGGGTTTGTCTCGAGTGAAGGGAAATAGTTGTCCATTCCAAGTCGTCCATTTCATCACCTCAGTGGTGTTCACTTTCGTGTGCGTCGCCGTGGTGCTCGTCCTTGAGGAACATCTGCTCGTATCCGAGATACACGGCGAAAGCTACAGTCGCTATGCCCAGGCCGGGGAAAGCGCCTTTAAACCGATTCCATCGCGAGAAGGTTCCCGTGTATCGCCAAGCCTCACTGTTCAGTCCACATCCCCATCTGTCAGTAAATCGAAGAGCCACCCTTTTTCGAGCATCTTTATGCCTCCGGAAAGGGTCGGACTAACGCTCTCTCCCAGGGATCGTAACGCGGCTGGCCGGCGGAATGGGCGAACTTTGTAGGGTCGAAGCCGGTGATGTTGGGCTTGGGGTTGTTGTGCGCTCGGAGTATCCTGTCGCGGTGTTATTCAGCATTAGAGGTTGAGCTGCCAATGAAGAGGGATCTTGAGGTTGCCTGTTCGTACCGTGTGGGATACATGGTGTCAAGGTTCTTGGATGTGAATGGGCTCCAAGAGCTTCAATTGAATTCCCAAGTACAGCGGGCTATTACAGAGGCAGGTAGATAAGTAGCTTTGGTTGGAAGTCCCGGATTATGTCAAGCAGGCAAGGCGGCGGCCGAGAGGTGCCTCAATTGAATTCTGATTGGTGGATAGCTGGGATAGCGGGGACAGCCTTAGGGGATTTACTTTTCTCCTGGTACAGTGTACCCGCTGCACGGGCCATGTTCGGGTCAGCACCACGGCCCTGCTACCTACCCCAGCCTAAGGAGCTAGGAGGGCCATTGCTCCATCAAGGTTCAGTTCAATTCATGCAGGTTGGTCGTGCCAAATCGCGATTGGATTCAAAGTCAATACCCGGTTCCCCAACCTGTCAACTCAACTCAACATCTGACTCCGACCAAGCACAAGGCTAATACGACCGACAACCCACAATAGCTCAGCTCGTGCAGTGCATCGACACGAATCACCAGCTTCGCGCAACCCCTCCTCCAACCGCCTGTATTCTGGATTCCAGCTGTCTCAGCACAAGTGCAGTACTCGCCTCCGTCATTGCCAGCGTTAGCACAAAGTCGGGCGCATCAAGCGCAATTCATGCCAAGCCTGGCCTCCACGTCCTACTCACCTGCGGATCGGCTCACGAGCTCGCCTGCCCTTGCCCCTCCCCCTTCCCATGTCGACCACCTGTCGTCGTCTCCCTTTATTCTTCATACAGACATCAAGGGGCACTCCGTGAGGCTGAACCGTATCCAAACTGGCATCACTAATGGCGCCTCCTTCGCGCTTCGGCGGTGGCCCGCCCGCCATGGCTCCTCCCTACCAGCAGCACCCGTTCCCCCAGCATCCCGCCACGACACATGCCTCGCACCAGCAGAGCGCCCTCTCAAACCCTCCCTTCCTAACACAGCAATTAAGTCCCTTCGGAACGAATGGCCTTGGGTTGGGTGCGGGCATGAGCGCTGCCACCAGCTTCCAGGTTGGTGACCAGACGGGCTTCGCGAGTCAAGCTGCTAGAACCGGCTTTCAGCACGCCGCCGCATTACAGCAGCAGCAACAGCAACAACACCCCCACCAGCAGTCTCACGGCCAGCCGGGCGAACGAGGAGCGAGGGCGGGAGGCGGGGGCAGAGGCCGGATACGAGACGTATGGAGGCATAATTTCGAAGAAGAAATGGCCGTGCTCATGGATTTGGCCGAAGACTACCCGTACATAGCCATGGTAGGGCTGCACCTCGGCACTCTTGTATGATATGGACCTGCTGACCAACTTGGCGTCAAGGATACCGAGTTTCCTGGCATTGTTGGGCGGCCAATGGGCAATTTCCGGGGCAAAAGCGACTACCACTACCAATGCCTACGCGTCAACGTCGACATGCTCAAAGTGATACAAATAGGCATCAGCTTGTTTAATGAGAAGGGCGAAACACCTGCAGAACGCGCGCACAACTCAGTCTCGGACCTCGAGCCCAGTGCGAAACGGCATGCCCAGTCACAAATTCCCCTCGCGTGGCAGTTCAACTTCAAATTTGCGCTAAAAGAAGACATGTACAACCAAGCCTCGATCGAGTCACTACAACAAGCCGGCATCGATTTCAACCTTCTGGAGCGAGACGGTATCGACCCTAGAAAGTTCGCCGCCCTCTTCGTGGTTTCTGGTTTCGTGTGCTTTGACAATATAAAATGGCTTTCATTTCACGGCGGATATGACTTCGGTTACTTGACTAAACTATTATCAGATACGAAGCTTGCGAACGATGAAAGCGAATTCGACAAAGTCATGAAGAAGTGGTTCCCTCAGACATACGATGTAAAGCACCTAATGAAGTACGCCGTTAAGCTCCACAATAGTGGCATTTTAACCCCGACAGATCCTTCAACGACGGAAATACTGCAAAAGTTCGAACAGAAGTCAGGCTTAGAAAGTATTGCCGAGGCCCTCAAGATTAAGCGTCTCGGGGCGGCTCACCAAGCTGGTTCTGATAGCCTACTGACTGGCAAGGTCTTTTTCCAGTTACGAGAGAAGATATATAATGGAGAGATATCGGACGATCACATCGGAAAGATCTGGGGCTTAGGGTTCAGCGGCATGGAGATGCCACTACAACAACCAGTAAACACCGACAACACTCCACCTGGCGGAACGAATGGCAATAATACAAATGGTGGTCCTAGTACTCCGAGCACTGCTAGTGTTGGGTTAGCGAGCACTCCTGCTGCACAGTCACACAATACGAATGGCTTGGGGATGGGACCTATGACACCAGGTGGAGGCGGTGGCGTATTCGGCCAATTCAACTTCCCTTCTAATTCCAGATAGAATCCGTTGGAAGGAAGACAGACAGGTGTACTAGAGCACAGGAGAGCAAATTCGGCGGCGAGAACTTTGCATCGATTCGGTGACGAACGTTCCAAACCGTCGGACCATCTAACCATTTCACATCCACCTTCGACTTCTTGGCCCAATACTCCGGACTTGGTTCCTGCCCATCCAAATCGGCCGAGATCAGGCGGCATCATCCCCAATCCTCTCCAGTGGCCAAACTTCATTCCTCGACAATAAAACTCATAACACGAGAGGGCCGTTTCAGAGCAGACTTTGCATCCGGTCATTTTCCACGGGAGTTTCCGATGAAGGGTGGTGGTTCGTCTTTTCACGCCCAACATCTGGAGTATTGAGGCTTAGAGAAGTCGGAGTAAAGGTTCTCCTCTGTCTGGTAATGAATCTGGCCGAAACGTTTCTTTGGTCCACCACAACACATCCCCTTTTTATTAAAGCCCTCCCTCTCTCTCTCCTTGTCAAATTTTTTGTTAGGCGGCTGGCTGGGGGGGGGAGACTTTAAGGAGGGGAGGGGAGGGGAGTCCCATCTCGAACTTTGAACTAACTATCTCACACGGGCCGTTCTCATGTACAAGTGTAGTTTTAGGAAGACAGACGAAATATGGCGTCAACAACAGCAGCATTGGTCAGTGTGTATGTATTGGAAGCTCTTTTTTTCATGGAGGCTTTTTAAAGTACCCTAATTGATTGATTGGGTGCGCCGGACGGACCTCGGAATACATACAATGAATGATGTTCGTGCTTTTGTGACTTTGGTTGTGTGTGATTTTCGGGATGTTTGTGATGTTTATGATTTGCTAACTAGGTAGGTATCTAGAGAAGTATTTATCTATTCACGTATGATTATTAGGTATGTTGGAAATTTGTGTAGTTATATTCCAGCAATCACCACTAAGCATAGGACCACTATCTCTGAGTAAATTGAAAATGCATTGATGAGCTTGACAGACGCGATCGGTATCTATTGTATACACTTCCTCATCCGCTTTAAAGTGGCAATGCCCGAAGAACTTACCCGTCCTACTTGAACGAACGAAAAGGGAGGAAAGCTTCGTCTAACGCCGTCGTTACTCATTGCGAAAAGCAAGAACTGTCCAAACACCGATTTGCTTACTCCGTTCCGTCCTCCTGCGCCCTGAACACCTTAGACAAGGTTATATACATATACAGAAAACTAATAGGAATGTCGCTACAGAATATTTGAATTAACTCACTTACTCACATAAAGATGTCGATGAGTGAGTAAGTGAGCGATCTAGTGAATCCTCGGAGCTGGAGGTCATAATTACGAAATGTACACTTTCTTGAGCTCGGCTACGTGGTACACCTCGCCCGTCCGCAGATCTTTGACCTGCGTCTCAGCCAGGCCCGCTTTCTTCGCGTATTCATCGAGCCGCGCCTTGCCGTACGCGCGGCCGTTGGGAAGCAGCAGTAAGTCCGGCTCTACGTGACTCTTGCTGTGGAGCGCGTGCGGCACGTTGCGCGCGAGTTCGTTCAGTTCCGTGCTGCAAATCGGGCAAACGCTAGTTGCGAGGGACAGGCTGGTGTGATGGGAGGGCGCAGCGGCAGAGTTCGGGTGGATCGAATGGCAGGCTGGCGTCTTGAGTGCTGATAGACCTGAGGACAGGGCGATGTGGAGGAGCGGGATGGAAGGGAGCGAGAGGAGGCTGTGGTGCGTTGTTGTGAATAGATCGGCTAGCATCTGCCATCGCGCCGGGGAGTAGAGCTCCTTGTATTCTGGGACCCTATCTGCGTATTGGGGCAGCATGCCCAAGAGCCCGCAGGCGTGGAGCACTTCTCTCGGATAGGTATCCCTGTATGGGAATAAGTGTTTCCGGGCGTGCGCTAAAGCTTCATCTGGCTTTGTCTGAGCCCTATTCCGGACGAGCTCGATGTATTGCTGATAGCGAAGCATGAATTCAAGATTGCTCTGTCGGGGTGTATATGTTAGTCCAAAAATCCCTTCCAAAGCTCTGTTTCCGAGGGGGAGAGTGTGGTTTTTACAACGTACATCCATCTTCCGCAATTCCTTCTTCGTATCTCCGGCAGTGCACCAAGCAAGAGCTTCCTGCACACTTCCATTGAGCAGGCACTGTCGAATCCGGTTCATCTGCTCGAAGGTGTCGACATCGACGAGCAGCTCGATGCCGCGCTCCTTGGCGAGCACGCGGGCACTGTCAACGTAGCCCTGGCGTAGCAGATAGTCGGTAAGTAAGCGATCCAGCCGCGTCCGGCTCCAACCTTCGTATTTCACGTCATCGACGCTGTACATGCTGTACAGCTCGGCGAGGTGCTTCACCCGAGCCTCTTCGTGTCGGTGCAGCCGGTTCTCTTCCTCGGAGAAGGTCGTCAGCTTCCGCTTCACGCCCCGCATCCGGGCAATCATGGAGTCGAGCGTCTTCAGCACATCCTGCTGGGAGATGCGCCCGTTGACGCTGTCGGTGGCCGTCTTCTTGAGCGTCTCCTTGACGAAGCTGCCATCTTTCTCGACCTCGAAGCGGGCGGACCTGAGATTCTTGCGGAGGAGCTCGACGGGAAGCTGGAGGAGGGGTTGATCCTAGAGATGAGCAACCGGATAATGTTAGTGATGCTCAAGCTGTGAGATGCTTTCCGGATCAAGATGGAGGGAAAAGGTAGCGGTGGTAGGGCTCGGGTTCGGGCTCACAAGTAGAAGGTGGTTCTCGTGGTCCAACTTGCTTTCGTGGTCTCCCATGGCTCGGGGGGTTTCGGCACACAGCAGACAGATAACTCGATTCTCTGCTACCTGATTCTCTGCTACCTAGAGACAGCTCGTAGTACTGTAGGCTCACACAACCTGGGTGAGTAAGCCGGCAAGGTCAGGTATCGGATGGTTAGTTCGGCAAGTGTCGGCGGTGGACTCAGAGATAGAGCGGAATGACAGCAGCTACCGATCTAGTGTGGGGTGCAAGGACAGGTGGGGTGACGCCCTGAGTTGGAGGATCCACCACGGTCCGGGCGCCCCAGCCAGTAAACTGTCAGAACCGGTCACTGGACCTCCGGTAATGGAAACTCAACCACTTTTACGAGAAACCAGTGTGTGATCCCGTTCACTACTGCAGCGAGGTAATACAACTATGTAGTACTGGAAGCTGTTCTCGACTGTACACTAAGCAAGCCATAGGATGTCAGGTGGTTCGTAGGTAACCAAACATAACTTATGAGTTGTGTAGTACCGTGTCAGACTCCGGCTCGATACTTGATAAGAAATGCAAGTGGCGATAACAAGATTTAGTTAGGTAGTGCCAACAGTGGCTCTCATCATATGAGTACTACAATTTTGTACCCGTGTCGCCCGTGTCAGCTCACCAAGGCAGACAAATCAGATAGGCAGGGGTGCGCCACTTTACACGATGCATGGTGTATCAAAGGGCTGCATGGATGTGCTCCTACAGTATGCAGTGAATGCTTCTGTAAGAACTCGAATTCATGGTAGGCATCTTAACTCACCTTGCAGTCTCCTGCCTTGGTTACCATGGCCATGGCTATATAGATATGTCCAGTACACTGCTTTATTTTCATTTGATGCCTTGCTCGACCAAAGAAGCGATTGGGCTAGTATGACATGTCATCAGCAATTGTTCGTCCTTTCTACTCCCAGGGCGCCAAGAGCGGCTCTTCCCGAGTGACTGTTCTGTGTAGTGCTGGGGCACCCCGACGGGGAACGGCATCGGATCAGGAAGCCAACAGAAATGATATGCAGTCACACACAGCCAAATGCGGTCACGAGAGGGCACATCACGGGACCTGGACGTCGTCCCCCACGGTGAGGCAGAAGAGGCAGTGAGAGGTAGTGAGGGGGGAACACAAGGGCTCGAGGGGGGGTCTTTACCGACGACAACACTAAAACGCCGAAGAGGTTGCATTGACAAGAGTCAGTCGCAATCTCGAGAAGATGCACATAACCACATAATCTGCAGGTTTCAAAACTTGTTAGTTAGCATTTGCGAACCATTGCAGTAGGTAAGCAGGCACCTTACCTATTATATATCTGCCTATTTCTTTTTAAAGCACAAGGGCCAATACAGCGCGTCTTCCTATTCTGGTTGTGGTTGTAGTTGTAGTTGTTCTTGTTGGGTTTGCCATGGACAAGTTCTAGACCAAACTTGTTCTGCCTTCTTTTCTCTTGCCTCCTTTTCTTATTCGCTCTAGAGTATTTCTGTGTTGCAAGCAAATCAGTAAGTAGCCTCTGAGTCCTGTGAAATTAACTACCACTTGTGCATCCAGGCGCAAGCGTCTGCCTAGTACTCCTCGGGTAAGGGAAATTGTGAGAAGGACGCCAGTTTAATGATATAACACGACTTATACACACATATCAGGACATACATGCACCACTACTACTACCAAAAGTACCATACTGGCGCTTCTCACGCACCCTCGACGCGTGTAAAAAGAGGTAGGTATCAGCAGCGTGTTAGAAGTAGAAGAAGCAGGGGGTGGGACAGGCGAGACGGGGTATGGTAATACACTACCCTGGAGACCCACCCTCTCTTGTCTCAATGGGCAGCACTCTGAGCAACACTGGGCGACACCGGGTCAGCTGATTCGTCAGATGTCAAAGATGGCATACTTACCGGTAGTGGGGTAGATCAGTTGCAGTTGGTGTACCTCCCAAGCCTCCTACCTAAGATTGCCTCTTCGCCCCTGCCAGCCGCCGCAATGCGTGCAGGTAGGTACCTACCTATGTACCCTACTTGCTTAGGTAGTCAGCAAAAGCACAATCTAAGGTGGTTGCGCGCTGCATGTATCAGCGGGACACTGCCTAACATCTGGGAGTATACAATGTAAGTATGCTCCCATTATTAGGCAGGTTTCCCTACACTACCTGCCCTACTAACCCGCGCCTACTACATAGTAGGTTGCCGCTAAAAGAGGAGTGGCCCGTGCCCTTGCCATACCTGCCCACCGTACTGTAGGTACATAGGTAAGTACCTGAGGTAATGTCGAGAGCTGGACCGTGCACCCGGCGGTCATATGAGTCCAAGGCATGCCACCTTCTATACTGCTCCTTCAACTCCCCAGAACTCGCGGGAAAGACAGAGCATTCTTTTATTAACGCAGAAGACCCCCTCGGCGTCGCCAGCTTTCCTGCATTTGGTCGCGCGTGTTTTGGCCGGAAGCGCAGACGCAGATTTCGAGAATTCGAGTTTCCGAGTTTACAACCTTACTGCCTCCATCGCCGGGGCCGTCCCCATATGCTTGCGCGCGCGCAATTCGAGCTAGACAGTCCGCGAGCACGTGAAGTCATCTGACCTGGCCAGCGGGCGAACCCAACGGATCCAGGCTCTGCGCGCAGCCACGAGATCGGGCACATGATTTCAGGTATGTAGGGCCTGCTTCTCCTGCTTGCTTGCTTTCTCTCTCGCGCTCTTCTCCTTGGGAATCAATTATCAATCAATCAATCAACCGATCAATCATCTCATTCCACACACACATATCGTGACTTTGTACCATTCGCAAGTCATTTGACACCTTTTGAAACTTGTAATTCAAGTAATCCTGTCCTATCCTGTTTGAAAACTCTTCACTTTCACATCGCCGCGCCTTGCAACCTTCTCCCCCTATCTTACCCGCTCTATTCTCTGCATAGCCAGGTCCCTCTTTTGCGCGCGATAATCATGTCTCCCAATGTCGCATTTGGGCCTACATGCACTTCAAATGAGGGTCAACCACAAAATGCGCTATTCTGTACCAAGATGCAGCGAAGCCAAGTTGCAGCCTGACAAGAGCCTACTGCATCTCTCTCGCACAGTTCATCCGGGAGGGTCCACGTTCTAGCTACTTGACTTCCCGTGAATCGCATGATGCGGAGTGCCACTGCGGCGAGCACTTTCACCCATTCAGAGACGCTTTAATTGTCCAACCCTTGGTCTGTTGCGCACGAGACCAATGATCATCTTGTCGCATTCTACCCGCGTTGAGCACATATTCGTAGCCCTCTATATTTTGCTGTTAGAGCTAGCACGGGATCCACAATACTAACATCTCTAGGCCTCTTAAAAACAACGTGATTCTTTCTATCATCACTACTGGATCGGCACAATATCTTAGGATTGGCCACAGCACGTGGCATTGTATAACGACTGGCTGTGAGCCGTATCGCAATGGATATCAACGGCTATTCCCAAGGGGAGGCACTCCTGGAGCCCCTTACGCATCTCAATCGTGAACATCTTGCTGCTATGGCAGATGCTGCCGTTGCGGACCACCATAATAATGATTACAGCACCCCTGGTCCATCAAGTCCCAGCCAGAAACGGAAGCGCATTGGCCCTGACTCTTCACCGGATTCAAGACGTTCGAAGCGCTCTGTTCCCACAGCCGCCATGTCCGGCACCCCGGATCCAGCGTCCGCAGCATATGTCGAAAGCGCGGTAGAGGCAGCTCAAGCCGCAGCCCAAGCTGCCACCAATGCGGATTTCGCTGCCTTACAGCAGGCCACAGTTGATCGCCACGAGGTCTCTGACCCTGCTAACGCATCGAGCACTGCTGCTGCTGCCCTTGGTACAATGTATCCAACACTACATGTGCCCCAGACTACGGACGCAACGTTTGTTGCGCCAAACAATGGAGAAGTTGAAGGTCATCAAGAGTCGCCCTTTAGTCACCATGACATATTACAAACCCATGGTTTGTCAGAGCCATCGCCAAATGATTTAACGCAACAGTCGCAACAGAATGGCGCGGGATCGGTACACTCACCGTACTCTCGGTCCTCAAATCAACCAAAACTCGCTGTAGGCTCTGAGGAATGGCATAAGCAACGGAAAGATAATCACAAAGAAGGTAAAGCTCTGTAGCAGACTACGTTTCCTGGAGGCATGTGCTAATCAGGAAGCAGTTGAACGTCGTCGCCGTGAGACGATTAACGAGGGTATCAACGAGTTGGCCAAGATCGTTCCTGGTTGCGAAAAGAATAAGGGATCAATCCTTCAGCGGGCTGTCTCTTACATACTCCAGCTCAAACAGAACGAGGCACAAAACATCGAAAAATGGACACTCGAAAAGCTACTTACAGAGCAAGCTATCCAAGAGCTCAGTAGCTCAAACGATAAACTCAAGACAGAATGCGAGCGAGCATACCGGGAACTGACGCTATGGAAGAACCTGGCCCAAAACGCGGGACTGGAACTTCCTCAGCAAAAGAACGAATCCTGACAGCCAGAACCCAATCAGCAAAATGTCTAAATTGACATAGCCATGAAGGTTGGGCTATTGAGAAGCACGGCCACCCTTTCCCTAAGGTTTAATATTGGCCAAGTTCCTCAAAAATTGCTACATCCAAGCAATTGTATAATCAGTTCATGGTATGATGACCATTATGAGGGCTCTAGGCGGTCTATTACCGGGTGCATATATTCTCTATGGAGAGTCTAGACCATGTGCCTTGGCTTGTACAAAGCTGGATCTTCCCATGATGTTGTTTAGCTAGCGGAGGCGTTGCCCAATTGTTTATTCTATTCTTGTACGCAGACTTGAGCGAAGGACTGGCGGGACAAGAATTTACGTTGGAATCCGGGTGGCACTGGCGTTGAAGGCGGGCGTTCTCGCTGGTTTGGTTGCCTGTTCGTAAGATCCAATCAAGGTAGTATCGAGCTAAGGGCAGTCAAATTCCCTGCCATATTTTCCGGATTTTCTACGTTCTGTATATCCTGGCGTTGCATAATGGCCCTCGTGCCCGTCGGTTGAGGCTGGCGTGGGTGGCCTCCGTCGTTTGGTGGCTATGGATCACCAGTACATTCGTAAATAACTTCTCCAATACACAGTATGGTGCGGTCCAAACGATGATTGTCATCATATTCGAACACCATAGCGATAGCTCGGAAATGGAGATAACCTGAAGAGGTGATAAATGATAGATCAGAAGCTAGACAACTGCAAAAACTGTAGCCAACCGATGTTTCCGTGGCTGAGCGTGCTGAGCCATGTGACAGCATCGCTTAAGTCCACCTCCGAGGCTAAACAAGAAGTCCTCAATTTATAGCGAACACTACTAAATGGGAGTATCTACTTACCAGTTGGATTTGAACAGAGAGGTAAAGCCTACTCCATCTTACATTCTAGCCTAGCTACCGGCTAGGTACGTTTCTGATGATTTATCGTGTGAAAGAGGTTATCAGAGCAACCTACGCTTTGTAGATGTCTATGTGCATAAAAACCATCCTAGTGATTCCTAGAGGAGCTCAACCGCCGTATACGTATACGGCTTCAACTTTCTCCCTCCTAGTTCCCTATCTATACCGGTAACCAACAGCGCGCAAGACGTGACACCAACAAGCGAGCCACTCCGGTTCGCGCACCACTGAGAGACGCAGCGATTGCGTGTGATACCACTCGGCGCAGAAGTGCGGTATAAACTATCTGATCTAAGTGTCATGGCCGTGCGTATGTTGTTCAAGGCGACTCAGCAGAGCTATGCTGAGCAGTTAGCATGTATGTATGTATGCTCTGACTGACAATTAAGGTAGGTATATCAATTTCGTCCAGCAGAGTCACAGCGTTTCGGAATGGAAAAGGTTGCAAAATACTAACCAACAAGATACTTCTATCATAAGCTGCGAACTCTTTACTCCAATGAAACCTAATAAATCGTGTGCTATTGTTGCAGCGGGAACGTTTTCCCCTTACTGTTATAACCTACCGAACCGTCCATTTGCGGGAGCACTCGGTAGCAAAGCTCGTCTGTTAGGAGGGGAAGATTAATGACATGGACGGCCAGGCATCCCGATACTGCGGCTGAAACAGTGCCCAGCCTTGTTACAAGTTGACACTTCAAGCCCTCCATTACGTGTTGTAAATACTACCGGTAGTAGGCACCAATATACCGTAGGGTACCTAAGCTGGGTACTAAAAATACATGTCTGCTCGATTTCTCCACAACTCCCAGAATGGCTTAAATATCATTCAACACGCTGGAACAAAGCTTAAAGCTCGGTGTATCTGCGTGGAATCACTATCGTACGTAATTATAGCTTTAGCTTTGCCTATAAAATAGGAGAACAAGTGAAATAGTTTGAGTCCGAGGTGAACAAGAGATAGGGTTCAAATAAGAAGTAAACAGATAGAAGAATTAAGGTGAGTACCAAAGTCATACCTACAGTACATCCCTATGGCTAAATGTAGCTGCCTGCCTGCCAGGATGCCTCCTACTTTCGGTAATACTAGGTAATACTACAACACCACCGACCCTGCTGTGGTACAGTCTGCGTTGTGCAAGTACACCTACATTGGGCACTTTACATCAGGTCATGGCGACGTACACAAAGGATTGGTTCGTCACCCGCCCCAGGCGCAGTGGTACGGCACGACACGACAGCCTCAAGATTTTTTTTCTTTCTTTCCTTCGTATTTCCGTTGTTCGAGGGATTACAGTTACGGTAAAATCCGAGCCAGGCGATAACTCGGCCGGCCGTCTGTGATGCATTCCACCACGCTACTAGTAGGTTTCCTGTAAGCTAAGTATTCGGGTAACTCGCCCCCTCCCGAACATGTAGCCAGAACCTTTCAGTCCCCACAGGAAATTTTTTATAGGCGCATGCGGCCACTATATTTTCTTTCATAGTAAGTTAGTATGCGTAAATACTTGTACTGTACCGTACAGTTTACGCTAGCGCTTGCGGTCAGCTCTCCACGCGGCGCCCTGTTTACATGCTTTGTGCTGCCGGGCAGCAGTTCACGCTGGTGTTTTTTGGGGAGGCACAAATGTGGTACAGTTATACTATGTAGTGGCCGGAGGGGTTTTGCGGTAATACCTGGAGTGCGGCAGAGCAAGGGAGGACCTACCTAGAGTGCGTACAGTACCGCACAGTAGAAAAAGCCAGAGCATGCCTGCAGGAGCATGTGTCCCGCTCGTTCCTATTCGCCCATTGTCCACCATCCATGACCAGTCAGTGCCCCATCTGCCCCGTTGTTCTTCCCCATCTCGCCCTCTTCTAGTGCTCCGCTTTCCACTCTCGCTATTCTTTCGCTCTCTTCTAAACTTCTTCCTCCCCATCACCACTACACAAACCTATTACACAACCACTCTCTCAAAATTATAAAAAAAACCACCACTCCAAGCCAAACCCACTCTTCTCACATCTCGTCAGCGCTTCTACACCTGCCTTTTCCGTTTCCCCTCGTTTTGATTCTACGAGGCTTCTGCCCGTCGTTCAACATTTCAGCATCATACGAGGCGACTATTACAGGCTGTCTTGCAAACAGCAAAACCTCTCACCAAACCTAGTGGTCCCTACGCACACTCTGCCGCATTCTATCACTTGTCTACCAGTTCGGTTTTCGAGACGAGCTATCATCACTGCTAGTGGTGACGATCTAATCCTGAAGTCTCTCGACGATAATAACGACGACAGCATTTCCGTCCCCTCGCATCTGAACACCCCCCACATAGAAGTGTTCACGATACACTTGTTGTTTATGTATCAGCACGACAAGTCCGCTGTGTTTAGACACCCTACCCCTCTCGCGCGGCAATCGCTTCGTATACCGCGGAAACCTTGTAATCCGGACATCAGTTCAGTTGGCTGAACCGATTCGCAACAGCATCGCTCATGTTAATGCCTCCTAACGCTCGCAACTGTCCTCCAGTCACCCCTATGTCCACCATTTGGAACCCATTGTATAACTAACCTCCTGGCTCTCTTCGCCCTCTCTCGCCCTTACCGTCATCACGCTCGCGAATGACTTTATAGTATCTTCTCGTGTGTCTCCAGACTCAAGAGACCCGCCGTCAGCTACGACCAATACCACACACTTCCCCAACATTGCCAATCTCCCACAGACAGCCACTCTTATAACACCTACACCGTCAAGATGGCTCTCATTAACGTCCGTCGCGATGTCACCGACGCCTTCTATCGGTACAAGATGGAAAGGATCCAGACCAAGATCGAAGGCAAAGGCAACGGTATCAAGACGGTTGTCGTCAACTTGAGCAGCGTTGCTGCCTCTCTTGCCCGCCCCGGTTCTTATGTTATCAAGTACTTCGGATTCGAGCTTGGCGCCCAGACCAACATTGATCCAGCCGATGACCGCTGGATCATCAATGGTAGCCATGATGCTCCCAAGCTACAGGATTATCTTGATGGATTCATCAACAAGTTCGTCCTTTGCAAGAAGTGCAAGAACCCGGAAACCGACGTCGTCATTAAAGACGGCCACATTGTGCTCGATTGCAAAGCATGTGGTCAACGCACCGACGTAGACCTTCGTCACAAACTCAGTGGCTTCATCCTCAAGAACCAGCCCAAGAAGGGAGGCAAGAAAGACAAGGCTGAACGCAAGGCAGCCCGCAAGGCCAAGCAGCAGGCTCAGCAAAATGGCAATGGAAACACAAATGGAAATGGAAGTGGTGGCGAGAATTCCCCCAACTCCTCCAACGAGAATGATGACAACGAGGAGAACGGCGCTGCTAGCGATGACGAGTTCACCCGTAAAATCACAGCTGATGCTCAGGTTATCGACGCGCCCGTCGAAGTTAATGAAGACGAATGGGCTGTCGATATGTCCGAGAAGGCTGTCAAGGCTCGTCAAAACCAGCTTCCCGACCAGTTCCGTCAGAAACTCGCTCTCGGTGGTGGCGGCGATGATGAGGACGAAGATGGAGAAGGCGGTGGAAACACCGTCTACGATGCACTGGGTGACTGGATTCAGGATGAGGCTACGAAGACAGGTAGCATTAACAAAGTCGATGATATTCAAGTCTATATTAAAGCTAAAGAGCTTGGAATCGAAGGCAAGCACAAAACCGTGCTGGTCCTCGTGCAGACTCTCTTTGATGAGAACATCATTACGCAGATTCCCAAGCGCGCTGGAATGCTCAAACAGGTAAGTGATACATCAAATATATATTTGCCACAGGGCGACCGAGCTAACTATTTGCTTAGATGATCACAAGTGAACGTCATGAGAAAGCACTTCTCGGCGGCGTCGAACGTTTGTTGTCCAACCTCAGCAAGGATCACCCTGAGCTTATGACCAGCGACAAGATCGTCAAGATCCTTCATCAGCTCTACGACAAGGACCTCGTCAGCGAGGAGGTTGTCACCAAGTGGGGTACCAAGGCCAGCAAGAAGTATGTCGACCTGGCCACTTCCAAGAAGATCCGTCGCGCCGCGGAACCCTTCCTGACGTGGCTTGAGGAGGCTGAGGAGGATGAGTCCTCAGACGAGGATTAAGAAGAGACTATTCAGATTGTTAGCTTTGTTCGGTGGAGAACTTATGGAGTGTTCAGCTCCTTTTCTATTCTACTCATGCGAAGTCTTCTCGCTTCAAACCTTCATTTCGTGCCTGTCTAAGCCTTCTATTCTACAGTCCTGTCAAACGGGCTCATAAGAATGGACTTGCAAGAAAAAGTATTTGTATGAGATTGTTTCGCAAATTTGCATTACCCCTACTCTATCTGTAGCGTACAACTGGACTCGGGAGTTATTGTTGTTGCACCGGGTAGTAAGTAGTGTTAAGTTAGGAAATATTATCGCCTCTCATTTTATGGAATCATCACGACCTAAGTGACGAAGACAATATGTGCACTTAGTCTGATTTGACTTAGTAGGGGGGTTGAAATAACTAGTCGTAGTAGATCACTATGTGTACCGTAAGGCTATTATCGTGCTGAGGATTAAATCCCATCATGGCTCTAGAACGACTGGTTTTTCTCGAGTTCTCTAAGGGGTATACAGATTTAGTCCTCGCGTTTGTGCAGAGTAATAGTTTCTCGAATTTGTATATATACGTCGGTATTCAAGGGCAAGATTGGATCACGTTGTTTCGGAGGCCCGTTTATCTGTCTATATACCTGTGTGTCTGTCATTATTACATCTGGCTTAGCTCCTTACAACTCTAGCGGATGTCGGGGTAATGTGGTGAGGAAGGGAGTGTGTGATATGTGTACATGCCATGTATTAGGGGAAATATGTATTAGAGGGGAACTATAGGACGTTCATTTATCGTGAGGCTCTTGCTCTTAGTAGCAATTATTAGTTATTTTGGGGTAGGGTGCTAAGGGGATAGAGGAATAGGGGAATGGAGGAATAGAGAATTAGGGGATTTGGGGAACAGGAAATGGATGATCTGCGGGATTGTTCAAGAATCAGGTAATACTACGAAGTCTGCTAAGGCTCGCTGGGGGGTGAAGAGTACCTACCTACGTAAGTATGATTTGTATGTAGGTAGTGGATTGGTAGGTGGTTCATCGGTAAGTGTTGTATGTAAGTACGTGACTTAGAAGGGGTGTAGCTGGGGATCTCCTGTACATTATATGCTTATTATTAATGTTGATTGATCTATCTTACGTATCTATGTAACCAGGAAAAATAAGGCATTGAGAGTAGATTCTACCTACCCAGGGCAGTACTACACACATCTCTTTTCTTCACTCATTCTTTCATTCCTTTATTCTAATTATTGGGAACTTGATTGTTTTCAAACCCCTTTTCGCCTTCATCTTGATATCAAGAGGACAGCTCTATGTATCTACAAATACTTAGACACGGATATTTCGCCAGTATTACTGTCATTTTCATGTTACTGCTATATATACCGCTTTTTTTGAAACCATGGCCCGTCGGCTCATGAGCACCCTTGTATATGTGTAAGTAAGCGAGTAAATTGCCTCGGCTGACTCAAGTTTCTTTCGGGTCTACAGGAAGCCTTTATCAATCCCGTCACGAATCACGAGGCTAGTGGGAAATACAGTCTACTGGGACCGCCTACAATTAGCTGCCTATTTTGACCACGTTCATGTACTTTTGTTCGTGCCTAGCCTAAGACAGGCTTGGATTATAACCTCGTCAAGGAAGCGTGGATATAAAGATATAGTATAAGGGTATATTCATAGTGCTTGCAGTCCGAGTCGACTTCAAGGACAAACATGCATCAGTCCGAACTCTTCTCTCTATGAGAAAGCTCGACTAACAGGCACATCGAGAGGAGAACGCCATCCATACCAATCTCCCCCTCAAAACGACAATGAGCTACCACTGGGCGTAATCGACAACCTAGTATACCCTCACCACCAAGACCCGCTCCCCTTGGCAATATCCGCCTGTCCTTCCTTCGTATCCCAGTATCCGCCCGAGCTTTGCGCCAACGTATTGTCTCCCCAGCTAGGTCCAGGCTCAGCGGCCTTTCCGTTGCCGCCCCCGTTGCCGCCGCTCCAGTTTGATGGCGGCTTGTTGCTGCCGTTGGAGAGTACGGGACTGGCCCAAGTCCCAGGGATAGGGGGTGCGCCGGTGGCTGGCCAGGAAGTATCGTTGTTATTGTTGTTGCTGTTGGATTGGAAGTTGGCCCAGTCGTCGTTGTTGTTACCGGTGTTATTATTGGCATTATTGTTCTCGTTGGTGTCTCCCCATCCGCCGTTAGTAGTGTTGCCCTGGCCGCCATTATTGCCGCCGTCATTCCATTCGGTGTTATTATTGTTGTTGCCGTTATTGTTGCTGTCCCAGCCTCCACCATTACTATTGTTGTTGTTTGCGTTGGCATTTTCCCAGCCGTTATTATTTCCGCCGACGTTATCCCAGCCGCTACTGTTGTTGTTATTAGCTGGGGTGCTATCCCATGCGGAGTCACCTCCTGCGTTCGTATTGCCGGCATCCCAGCCACCGCCAGTGTTATTATTGTTGCTGTTCGCATTGTCGCCCCAGCCGCTGTTAGGTTGCGGGCTAGACTCCTTGTTGCTGCCACTTCGATTACTCCAGCGCTCTTCTCTAGCACGCAGGTCGGCAGAGTCCTTTGCAGCTGCTTTCTGCAGCAATTTACCAATGTCGTTAAGCTTGTTGTTGAAAGCTGTAGCCGAGCTAGTAGCATCCTTGGTAGTAGTATCGTCTTGCTTCTTTTTCTTCTCGGTCTGCTTTTCTGGGCTCCAGGAAGGGCCTGAGACGCCCTGAGCATCCCAAGGTCTTCCTGAAGTACTCCAGGCT
Source organism: Xylaria sp. FL0933 (assembly GCA_022578765.1). Taxonomy (NCBI): domain Eukaryota; kingdom Fungi; phylum Ascomycota; class Sordariomycetes; order Xylariales; family Xylariaceae; genus Xylaria; species Xylaria sp. FL0933. Next base: position 21,398 of record MU389756.1, read on the forward strand.
CTTGAACCCTGAGAATGGTTCGACCCCTTGCTGGATGCATCTCGCTCGATGGACAGAATCGGCATTACATTCGAGTTCCAGCCTACGTCTTGATCTTTGGATACGCGGGACCTAGGAGACCCCTGGTTGTAGCGCTCGGCGTAGGGTTTCTGACCCTTCTTGTCCTTATATGGTGCGAACTCTGGAGGCGGCGGTATATTAGGCGGTAGCGGTGTCGGGCCTACCGTTCCCCAGCCTCGGAACCAAGGGTTGGTCTCGTCAGCAGCACCTCCCTGAGGCGGTACGTTCGGAGGGGCAGGAGGCTGGCCACTGGGCGGGGGGAAGCCGTAGTACCACGGATTCTGCAACGGGTGCGGCACGCCGACTGGCAGATTCTGGTAATCGTAGACACGCTTGGGGTAGAGCATTCCATATGGATTACCATAAGCCGGACCATGATAGACACGCGTGGTACCACTGTCGTTGTCAAAGAAGGCATTAGGGCGGGGATCTTTGGGATCCTCTACTGCGTGCTCGACCTGCATCACGTGAGTCCGGGGAGGAAGTAGAATGTTGGGTTGCCGTATGTAAGGAGGAGAATGAGCTGGTGGTAATTGGGTTACCTCCTTCCGCTTCTTTCCCTTCTCTTTATTGGATTTGAACTTGGCTTTCTTGGGAACCTCGACCTCTACTCCTGATTCAAACTCGGTTTCGGAAACGGTCTCGGAATCCGACTCTGGAATAGGCTTCTTGTTCTTGCTTTTCGCGGACTTTTGCTTCCGTCCACCCTTCTTGCCGGTAGCCTTCTGTTCGTCCTCGTTGCTGCTACCAGTCTTGTCCTTTTTGTCGGTAGCCTTGCCCTTCTGCTTGTCCTTCTTCGCAGATTTGGCCTTAGTCTCTTCCTCTGTATCCCCTTCCGTCTCCGAAGCGGCGTCTTCATCAGTAGTATCAGCAGATTCCGCGGACTCGGACTCGTCCTTCTTGTTCTTCTTCTTATCCTTGGTCGTGTTCTTCTGCGCTTTGGAGTCCTTCGATTTGTCCTCTTCCCCTTTCTTGGCCTTTGTTGCATTAGCTTTCTTACTCTTCGCCGGGGCAGCGTCACTCTCAGTCTCAGCGGCAGACGAGTCCTGAGTGATGGCGGCGCTCAACTTCTTCCCTATGTTTGCTTTAGGTTTCACGTTGACAACGCTTGCTTCGCTCTCGCTTTCGTCTCCTGACGATATAGCCAAAGCCACTGATACGGCGCCCTTGTTTCCTTTCTTTGCTTTAACTTCTGTTTCGACAGCGCTGTCCTCGTCCTCGCTCTCATCTCCAGAAGATACGGAAATGGCGACAGCACTTTTCTTGGCTTTCTTGGGTTGAATCTTCGCTTCCGCAATGCTAGCCTCGCTTCCGCTCTCTTCGGATGGTGCATCAGCAAAAGTGACCTTCTTCTTCTTCTTGGCCTTTTTTGCTTGGTGCTCTGCATGTATAGTTGCAGCAACGTCGTCCTCGCTCTCCTCATCTGATGAGGAAGGGACTGCTACCATTCGTTTCTTTTTCGCTTTTGTGTTGGCCTGTTGCATCCGTTTTAGTTTCCTCCGTCCCTCGATACAGACAATGCATGGACAGGTTGGGTCAGGTGCCTCATCTGAGGTCTCCTCATCCAGGGTCCATTCCTCACTCACATCGGTTGCGACCTCCGTTGAAGAATCCGAAGACGCTGGAGAAGGCTGCTTCAAGGCTGACTTGACAGACTCACGGGTGGCTTGGGGCTTACTAGGTCGTGCAGGCTTCCCTCTTGGCACAGCAATTTTGTAGATATCGGAGCTTGATTCGTCGTCTGTGAGAACCTCAAAGGAAACGACGTGGCGTAATTGCTTAGATTGCTTCCGCGGACGTCTAAAGTTCTGTCCCACCATCCATTCAGCGACAGAATGGGGTGGCATGTTGTCGTTGTTGATTGGAGAAATGAGTTGTGCCGTATATGTGAGATGCACGTAAAAAGAGGGTAGATATTATGAGAAAGAAAAGTAATCTGCAGAGGCCCTGGAAAGCACGGCGATGCGTACAAGATTCAGGTCAATTGCAAATGTCGATTTTACGGATTAAATCTGAGAGGTATTTTACTATTGTTGTCTAGGTGCAGTGCATGAGCAATAGGCAGGGTGGTTGCTTGGTTGGTTGCTGGGGAGCGAATGGCAACAATGGTGGCGGCTCGATAGGGTACCTTAGGTAAGATCTTGAAGTCGATATAGTGGCCAGCTACCTAGGAATAAACGTGATGGAAAAATCATGATTGTGTGATTGCTGTATGTAGTAGCAGTGTCTTCAACAGCAAGCCTTTGCCTAGGCAAACACTAGAGTCTCGCCTTCTCCTGTAGTTCCATATCGTGCCACTTCCGGTTTATCCTGATATTCTGCCAATAGACCCAAGCTCCTGCCGCAACGCCCAGTGGAGGGCAGAGAAGGCATAGCCAGTTCCACCACGGCGGACTGCTCTTTCTGATTTCTGCTATGCACGCATCGATATTGGCTTTTAACTCCTCGCGAGTTCCATCATTCCACACGACCACGCCCTTCCCCTTCCCTCTGGCTTCGCACCTTTTCGCTTTAAGTCTGACGTCTGTCTGGCTGAGCACGCGGTTCTTTGCGTCTTCGGCGCTGAGGTGGGGATCCCGTTCCATCAACCTCTTCATCTGCACCTCTGGATCTTTGACAGCAACGACCATGACAACCGCCGACAACTTATCCCAGCCGCTCTCGAACAGCAAGGGGACATCGAGCACCACAGCCCAGTGCCCCTTGAAGTAATTCCTTAAAATGGCTTTATACGTCTCCTTGCGCACAGCAGGATGCACAATCCCGTTGAGCACGCCTCGGTTCTTCTTCTGCTCTTCGCCATCTCCAAATATACGCCTCCCCAGGGCCGGCCTGTTCAATGGTCTGCCTTTCCCGTCCACTCCATCCTCCGGCATATCCTCGGAGACGGGGACTAGCAGGTCCGGAGTGGTGGGACCGAAGTGCTTGACAATGGCATTGTAGCCGCTGGTGCCAGGCTCTACGACTTTGCGTGCAAGAATGTCGCTATCAATGATGGGTAGTGAATAGGGCGGCGATGAGAGAATGGATGAAACCGTGGACTTGCCGGTCGCGATAGAACCGGTCAAGCCGATAAAGAGCATATCGGCTTATTTCGTGATCTTTATCAATATAAGTCTTTGGTATATAGCATTTAGACTATACAGATGCCTATGTTGTCAGGGAATCTGCGGTTGTATTCACGGTACGCTGTGAAAATGCTTGTAAACCTGCATGAGATGAAGTCGAGTTACTACGAGGCTCAATTCAAGATGGAGTTGTACGGCAGGGGTCCCTTACATGACGGTACAAGTTACTGGATCCAGGCACAAGGTGGGCCCACATGGACCCATGCCGGCTCTATTGTTAGGCATGCTTATCTGTTTATCAGGCTGCAGGCATGGCGCATTTAACGCAGCACTGCGGGGGAGGGGTACCTGTGATACCTAATTGGAGGGGCACTGGGGCATTTGCCAGTTGAGGGCAAAAAATTTGAGGATGTTCGCGCGGACCAGGTCCGACATCGTCAGTGCGTAGCAGAGTCCCTACTAAAGGGGATAGGTAACTTCACTTTTACCTAAGACTATATCTCATATTTGGCACTAGCTGGCAGATGACCCTATAATCAATCTTCAACAAATCCTGATCGGGACTACAGCATTTCGATCCAGGTTGCGAGAATATATAATCTTCGGCCGCTGCCTACAAGACAGCTCACCTAGCTACTAACCTAGGGTTAGCTATTGGGAACTTGCGCAGCTATCAGCCAAAACATCAGGCCTTTCGGGCACAATAACCATGGGTATACAACCTAGCCCTCTTCGTGTCCTGCTCATCGGCAATGGAGGCAGGGAGCATGCAATCGCCTGGAAGCTGAGCCAGTCCCCCCTGGTTGAATCTATAATAGCAGTGCCAGGTAATGGAGGCACAGCAACATGCCCTAAGACCACGAATGACTCTTCAGTATCCGCTGAAGACTTCTCTGCGCTGTTCGAGCTGGCGATGAAGAACTACATTAACTTCGTGGTTCCTGGCCCCGAAGCGCCTCTGGTTGCTGGCGCCGTCGACTTTTTCGAGGATGCCGGCATCAAGTGCTTCGGCCCGTCCAAGGCCGCCGCATATATGGAGGGCAGCAAGACATTCTCTAAAGATTTCATGAAGAAACACAATATTCCGACGGCGGCTTATGAGAACTTCTCTGACTACGAGAAGGCCCGCCAGTATCTTGACAGTATTCAACACGACGTTGTCATTAAGGCCAGCGGCCTCGCTGCCGGCAAAGGAGTCATTATCCCCACAACAAAAGATGAAGCCCATCAAGCATTGAAGGATATCATGCAGAACAGGGAGTTTGGCTCTGCTGGAGACGAAGTCGTTATTGAGGAATTCTTGACTGGTGATGAGCTGAGTGTCCTGACTTTCAGTGATGGCTACACAATCAGATCTCTTCCTCCAGCACAAGACCATAAGAGAATCGGCGAAGGTGATACGGGCCTCAACACAGGAGGCATGGGTTGCTATGCGCCGACAAATATTGCTACACCGGAGCTTGTGGCGCAGATTGATCGTGATATTATACAGCCTAGCATTGACGGCATGCGCAAGGACGAGATACCCTTCAAGGGCGTCCTGTTTACAGGCCTGATGATTACCTCTTCGGGACCCAAAGTGCTTGAGTACAATGTGCGATTCGGCGATCCCGAAACGCAGACTGTTCTACCTCTTTTATCCGACGACACTGATCTGGCTAAGATCATGCTTGCCTGCTCAAAAGGTCATCTCGACAGCGTATCGATCAAAATTAAAGACGAGTACAGCGCGACAGTTGTTATTGCCGCTGGTGGCTACCCGGAATCTTATGCCAAGGGCGACGAGATCACTGTCCAAACCCCTCCTTCAGGTGTCAACGTCTTCCACGCAGGCACCAAGTTAACGGATGGCAAGCTCCAGACGGCAGGTGGTCGCGTCATAGCGGCAAGCGCCACAGCTAGTGAAAGCTTACGAGCAGCTGTGGACAAAGCTTATGAAGGCGTTAAGCACATCCAGTTCAAAGACATGTACTACCGAAAAGATATCGCACACAGGGCGTTCAAGCCTACAGATGACACGAAGGAAGCCCTTACATACGCACAAGCCGGAGTCAGCATTGACGCCGGAAACAAACTCGTGGAACGAATCCGCACAGCGGTCCGCTCGACGCGGCGTCCCGGCGCAGATGCCGAGATCGGCGGGTTTGGTGGTGAGGTCGACCTCTCGAAGGCCGGTTTCTCTAGCGATGCCCCGATCATGGTCGGCGCCATCGACGGTGTGGGCACGAAACTCATGATCGCGCAGGCGACGAAGAACCACAGCACAGTGGGTATCGACTTAGTGGCTATGAACGTCAACGACCTCGTCGTGCAGGGTGCCGAGCCGCTCATGTTCCTCGATTACTTCGGCTGCAGCAAACTCGACGCCGAGGTAGCCGCGCAGTTCGTCGAGAGTGTGGCAACGGGCTGCCGTGAGGCTAACTGCGCGCTCGTCGGCGGCGAGACGGCCGAGATGCCTGGCATGTACAGCGCGGATGACTACGACGCTGCTGGCGCCGCCATCGGCGCCATGCGTCCGGGCAACCGTCTTCCGCGCCTCGACGCAATGCAGCCGGATGATGTGCTCCTCGGTCTCGCCTCCTCAGGCGTACACTCCAACGGCTTCTCTCTCGTACGCCGCATCCTCGCTCGCGAGAACCTACCCTACTCCGCACCCGCCCCTTGGATCCCCTCTTCTTCCTCCTCTACCCCCACAGTCGGCGACTCCCTCCTCACGCCCACAAGAATCTACGTGCGCTCCGTGCTGAAAGCCCTCCCGCACCTCAAGGGTCTCGCGCACATCACAGGCGGCGGCCTAACCGAGAACGTCCCCCGCATGCTCCCCTCTCACCTCGCCGCCGAGATCGACGTCAGCGCCTGGACGCTGCCGCCCGTCTTCAAGTGGCTTAAGAAAGCGGGTAATGTGCAGCCCGCCGAGATGGCGCGCACCTTCAACACGGGCGTCGGCATGGTCGCTGTGGTTGCCGCGTCCGACGCAGAGAAAGTCGTGCAAGTGCTGCGCGATCAAGGCGAGACGGTTTATACCATTGGTAAATTGGTTGCGCGAGCGCAGGGGGGCGAGGGGTGTCTTTTGAAGGGTTTGGAGTCTTGGTAAAATGTAAATAAAGAGAAGAAACTCATTCCATTCCCTCTCCATTTCCAGTTCGTTTCCATCTGATTTTCACATAAATATACGACGAGGTATGAGAGATACGGAGGGGTTCGGGACTGGGCTGGGTAAGTACATAGGCGGGGTGCGGTGTACGTGCGTCTGTACTGGGGGTGGGATATTTGTTTGGTCGGGCAGGTTAGATAAAACGCGAATAAATAAAGACAATTTCAAGACAGAAACAATACATACGGTACAGAAATAAGTTATCGCTCCTGTCGTTGCTCCTTTGCTTAGGTTAGGTCGTTTTCTGGGCATGTATACTGACTATAGTCCTCTTCGTGGTCATTGAGTCGAGATTGACGTTGCCTACCTGGCACTGAGATACAAATTACCCTATATAACTTGAAAAGCCTGATTCGTTCTATCTCTTAGAAGATAACTGCAATATTAAAATTTTACCATACTGCGTTCTCTTGCTAGTTAAGAAAAATTATCAAAATGTATGTATTCATTGAATGCGCCCTTGGGCTTTGTGTTCTCTAAGTTATATTTATGTACAAAAATAATCATCCAACCGTGAAACAATGCTACTCACTAAAAACAATGTTTTTCTAAATCTCGTCATTCTCCCACATCCCAGCTACGCGCGCGTTACCGTCCGGCGCCCATTCCTTGCATGTTCCATACCAATGCCTTGCGACACAATGCGACTTTGGCGGAATGGTGACCGGCGCTTGTCCAGAAGAAGTGGTCGTGGGCATAGGGGGTGGTGAAGTGATTTCATGATATCGCGATGTTGTAGTCGTGGTAGTGTCCTTACAACCAAACCAGCCAGGCGTAGCACAAGTCGTAGACGTAGCGGTAGCAGTGGGTTGCAAAGATGTGGTGCTGGTTTTGTCATTGCAACCAAACCAACCAGGTGTAGCACAAGTCGTTGTTGACGTAATGGTGGGAGTGGTCTGAGAAGACGTCGTCTCGGTAGTTGTGGTCTTGTCCTTGCATCCAAACCAACCAGGGGTCTTACACGTTGACGTTGACGTTGTTTCGGAAGATGTTGTGGTTGTAGCATCTGTCGTTGTCGTCTTATCATTACATCCCCACCAGCCAGGTGTCTCGCAGGTTGCTGTTCGAGTACGAGTCTTGGTGGTTGTGGAGCTGCTTGTGGTTGTGGTTGATCCATCTGTGCTGTTGCTTTCATACATCTTCCAAGAAGCGCAGTCTCGACACTCTGGAGTGTATTTGCATTCTGGTACAGTATCATACTTTTTGATGACGTCGTTGATCACCGAACGGATTTTGTGCGTCCCAACGCCCACACGCCAGCCATTGTCAGCTACAGTGTCGTACGTACACTCAAACCCTGCGTGGCAAGCCGTTTCCAAGGCATACCCACCGTAGGAACATGAGGCGGTGGCACCATTGCATGTGCCGACGAAGATGGGATCGGCGGTATGACCAAAGTGGTATGCTCCAGTGTATTGGCGGGTCTGAGGAAACTCGGGGTCGCCGTGTGGAGGAACTGGCAGCCCAAGACGCGAGGCTGCTAGTGCTTCTGGCACAGCTTCGAATGTAACGACCGGCACACCATATGTGAGACCAATCATAGAGCTGACAGCTCCACCAAGAGAATGGCCGGCTACCCAGATATTGGAGTTTGGGTAGAGCTCGGTGACGTTACTGTAGAGCTCTCGAGCAGCCTGATAATAGCGATTCTCATCGCGTAGGGCGTTTCGGACACAGGTGTTATTGCAGGAGTATGTCCCTGTGGCACAATTGCAAACCTGTTTGTACGTCCACTGCCCCTGTTGCCCACAGCAACAACTGAAGAAAAGGTTATCATTGATCTTGTCGTTTGTCGTTGTCCCTTCGCCATCAAATACGGCGGGCGTGGTGCCTTTCAAACCGATCACGATGGTGGAGTTCGTCTCATCTCCCCATATGTGCCCGCGAAGTCCATCAGACTCCCAACCGAAATCTTCTGTCCGATTAAATGGTTCGCCAACCTCGTCCCAGTCCGGTAGGTCGGGGGTCTCTACGTAGGCGTTCGACACTATGTACGCCATGGTGAGGACCGTCTCCTTGTCAGTAACATCGGGGGCCGGGACATCGTCAATAGTCCAGGCGGAGGGAGAGCTCGCAAACACATAGCCTCGCTGCCGGGCCGCAGCAACTATAGGGTCTACGGTGCTTGGCCGTCTATCAACCAGGCGTTCTATCCTCTGGGCGCGACTCTTCGCCTTGAGAGCTGTGATCTGTTCGGCAGGGTGGTTATCCTCGGCGGCGAGCCACACTTCGGCCTCCGGTTGTCGGACATCTCGTCTTCGATGGAGACCAGGGTGTCGATGGGTCCCGTGATGAAGGATATGACGAAGGGTCTAAACACGTGATTAGAAAGAGCAGCGCGACAACGTCAGGATGGGGGATGACAAACGAAGGTGTGCTCAGCGGGAGGAGGCGGTTCCGGCACCAGAGGTGCTAGTATTGGACTGTCTGAGAATACGGTATCGGGATTTGAAAAGGCAGCCGCTGCGGGAGTGGCGGCGGACAGCGCCAGGAAAGATAGAAGGATATTGGCGGTAGTGCGACCAGCAGAGTCACAAGTTGTCGATGTTGACCGTCTCCGGTTCGATATCATAGTGGTCGTCTTGGGCCGGACAAGTACAGAGATCAAGATGGAAGAGGCAAAGAACAGTCGGCCGTAGTCGGATAAGGAAAAGAGATGGTGGTCTAACAACGGAGTAAAACCATCAGTAGCAGGAAGTGGTGATGTGAGACTGAAGGTTGTCTGGTAAGTTCACTTTATGGATGGAAGGGGAGAAGGTTGGAAACTAGGTGTACTGAGACGAGCGAGGTAGGATGGATGACGATGAGGTGAATGATGAGTAGCAGGGGCCGGGGTTCAGGTCGGTACCTAGGCAATGGTAGGTCTAGTGTACGGTATAGCGTACAGTACACTGCCTAATGGGGGAGTATGCAGATCAACTGAGGGTATCCCCCCCTAGCTTACTTGAGGGTATCTCCACTTTTACAGCTGCCAAACCAAGTACTTTTTTGTACCAGGCGGCTACATATTTTCTGTATCAGGCGGCTATATATTTTCTGTATCAGGCGGCTCCGCCGCAGCGGCTGCGCCGCGAGAATCCAAAGTTCTCCCCCTTTTAAATTGTTTGACCTCCGGGGGGTATGCGCTCCGCGCCGGCCCCCACTCCGGAAAGAGTGCAATAAATTCGATCTTAATCCGCTGCTCGCCTTTCAGGCTCACGAAGCTCCTGTTTTCTAGCTAAGTACTCTTAAGTAGCTTTTTCCAGCTGCTGACAGGTGTGTGCCACCTGGTGACAGCTGGAAAAGTGGAGTTACCCTCAGGTAAGCTAGGGGGGGGTACCCTCAGTTTGTCGCATTGCTCCTAATGGGGGGATGACAATTGATACGACTGGCGCTTACCGTGTGTGTATGCGGGCGGCTCTCCACAGCGGTCCCCACAACGCGTTGGGGACGCTATCCCGTGGCACACCCAGAGGCAAGAGCAAGTGACCTACCTTTTGGCCCATGACACTGCGACATTCCGATCCGAGGTTGACTTACACGTATCAAGTTCTGCACCTGTCTAAGAGCTGGCACCTTGGTAATAATAATGACCGGGCCCGTGTTTGGTACCTGGGTTCAAGGCTCATGCCGTACAAATACCAAAAGAGTGATACCGCGGCTTTGCTACAGTACTTAGTGTGCCTTGCATGATCATTAATGCTTGCGATACCGTGACGGTACCTATTCTAGGTACTTATCTATGCACGTATTAGGTAGGTAGGTAGTGGTCGTGTATGTATCGTGATGGTTCGTCTTTTTATTTTGACATGTAATACCGACACAGGATAAGACTGTTCATTGTAATAGATGCCTACCATCCGAGTAGGCTTGCTGCTAAATGGAAGAATCGTATCAGCCCTTCGTTTTGCAGTTTGCCTTTCTCATAATCGTGCTGGCAGAACGGTAACTAATTCGACTAGCCAGATATATCATGGCTCTTACATAGGTCGTATAAGATTAGGTCAAGATGTATGGACCATCTCCTTGTAGAGTCTGTAGAGCTTGGCTAATTATCGTCAACGGCGAAGAGATGACTAAGAGCCTTTGTTTTGTTGACTTTTATATCATAGGGTGCTCACGACATTATGATGAAAGCTGGTTACGACTTGACGCCGGGAATTTGGGCTTCGAACAGCTTATCGCCGCATGCTTATTCCATACCTAACCTATGAATAATTGCATCCCTTAGCACTTCGCCGAGGTGCCACAACTTGCCCCTTTTCTTTTGATACCTTTGCTTCCACTACTATTAAAGAATTAGCAGATACCTGAAATAGGCGTCCATCTTGCTCCAGGATCTTTCATGTATTCGACAGTAGGTATTCACCTATTCTACCGCGTTCCGACATATACCCCATTTTACATATGTAGGCAGGGCTGATAGCTGCTTAGCGTAATAAGTAGCTCATGTCTTGTGGAGACAAATGGGTAGGTACTTTCTCAGGTACGCTGAGAGGTGCTTAACATCTTACTACTACCTAGCACAAGTGTACAAGTGTCTAGTAAGGTACTTACAGGTAGATGCCTACTGCAGTAACCCTGTAGATATCGCATGTGTGACATCGCCTAGCGCATGAACGCGACAGCTACACTAAAGTACAATCATCCTGCGTTCATGTTCCCGATCCACCGGAGTAGCCTCCTATATCAGCACGAATGGGCTACAGATACTAGCAACAGAACGTCTCCATTTGTCTTCATCTGTCCTGCGGTCTCATGTTGCACTAGAGCTCCGATATAACTGAAATCATAATCTCCGTTGGATTACTTGCATCTGCTCATGTGTCTCGTCTTCACTTCCAGCGAAGTCTAAGTCGACACTCGAAAAAGGTAGCATTACACCAGCCTTGCCGCCGTTTCATGCTTATTCCTTACTTCTCGTTTAACCGACAACTGTTTAGTCTTCTGCAGCTTGTGCTAGTATCTGTAAGCGTAGGCTAATTGTCATCTTCTTTAGTGTCGTTGCCGAATAAGCATATATGTCATCCTCGTCAGTATCCAAGGGCTTCGAGCCCAGGCCCACGCCGCCAAAGTCGGCGAGGTCATTCCCACCTCCGTCTGCCTCGGACACGACAGAGAGCCCTTCGAGCAAAGTCCAGAGAGCCAACACTTTCCAGAATGGCCTCGCCACGGAGGCTACAGCTCAAGGTACTGAGCAGAAACCTGACACCTTCGAATCCGAACCTGCTGAGGAAGACGAGGTGGAAATACCTAGAGCATCTGTTGATATAGGTATAATTCCGATAGAGCTGGTGAGCATGACGGACAAGTACGTGGGCAGACCGCATTAACACCCAACCTTGCGCGCTTAGGTAGCTAATTCGTCTCGTCTCCTAGTTTCATCGATTCTTTATCCGCCAAAGTCTACCCGTCCCCGCCGAACATCGATAACCTCGCGAGAATGTTCCAGGATTTCTACCATACGGCTGCGCAGCATATTCAAACCCATATCGCCTCTCTTGCTACTAGACAAACCCGCGAGTACTCCTTCAGTGCTGCCAGTTCATCGTCGCGAGCCTCAGCTGCCAGCTTGTTACGGGCGAAGGCAGCCTCCATTGGAACCAGGGACAAGAATAAGACTGCACAGGCTCAAGAGGCAGAGCAGCAAATGCTCACAGCTGAAGAATTTGCTGACAGGAAACGAGCACGGAAGGGGCTCGAGCAAAAGAAGGTTCTACTAGAAGAAGCAGTGGAGAGGCGGCTTTGCGAAGGCATATATGATCGAATATACCGTCACAGAACCACACAAGACGAAGCGCAAGACGACAAGCTAAGGTCCAAGACAGCGGCCCTGGCCGTTGTAGGTATTGGCCCGGCAGACCTTGGAGTTGATTTAGGTGTATCCGCGGAAGATGGGCCGGAAGCGCTGGAGAAGATGAACGAAGAGATCAAGGTCTCCTTGGAACAAGCGCGGAAAGACCTCATTCTGATGAATCAGAAACGGTATCCCCTGGGGAAGCTCAATTGTCTCAAAGCTGCTCATAAGAGCATTGTCGACACGTTATCGTACTTTCATCCTTCTTCCTCGGCGGACGAGATAATGCCTATGCTAATTTACACGCTAATAACCATGCCCCCTGAGAATCTCAATGTTATCAGCGACTCGAACTTTATTCAGAGATTCCGCTGTGAAGAAAAACTTGAGGGAGAGGCCGCCTATTGCTTAACGAATCTTGAAGCTGCCATTACCTTTTTGCAGACGGTAGACTTGGCTAGCCTGAGAGCCGAGGAAGCATCTACCACACCAAGCAAACCTGGGGCCTCCAAAACGGAGACTTTCCCTCCAGCTTTCACAGCTGGTCTCTCTACAACTGCCACCAGCCCAGTAGTCATAACCCCTGAAAATGTATCAGGGGCAAAACCAGGACAAACATCAAGTAGCCTTAGGGCCGCTGTCCAGCGCCGCAGGTTGAGTGATCTCATGCAGACACCTGCTCAAGCTATAGGGACGGCAAGCGATTTTTTCTCCAACACCGCTGATCAGAGCATCAAGACTATTGGCAACAGTTTAAATGAGAGCTATAGGTTTCTACTAGGAAAGCTCCGGGATGACTCTGCTGACGGGCGCGAAGTTATTGTGCCACGCACATTAGACGACGCCCGCAAATTAGTCGGGACATCATCTACTGAGGACGCTCTGTCCCTCGACGACCCTGCTCTAACACAGCAGACCGAGGATATTGACCAGTCGCTAGGCGGCAGGGATGATAAGCTTTTATCTTTGGTCGTTGGGAAAAAGGCTGCTCGGGACCACAGCACAGATAGTATTCGCAGTGGCCGAAGCACGAGTAGTTCGAAGAAGGTCGTGTTCGCTGAGGATAGCAGGGAGAAGCCTTCACCATTAAGCCAAACGCCTCCGTCAGCAAGCTCCAATCCAGCTCTAGTCGAGTCAATGCGCAATCTTGGTAGCTCCCTGAATCCCATCAGCCGGCTCTCTAATATGAGCATGATGCGAGGCTTTGGCCGAACAGCGAATACTCCTACGCCCTCAACCCCGAGAGATAATGCGGGCAAGACGGTGGAAGGAGGAGATTTGGCAACAGTATGTTTTCAATACTCTGCTCAACTACTCACATAAAATACAATAGAACCTGTCGTAGCTAACCCCTCATTAGGCCTTTCCAGACATAGCATCGTCACTACCGCTCAAAGACGCACCGAAAATCGACCCACCCAAGAGGCGCTTCATGGAGCTGCAAAATCCTACGGATCTCAAGCTCGGCGAGGTGCTAGAACTTCTTCGGGACTACAGAAGATTAGCTGGCGCGCTGAAAGATATGAACGCCTTCAAGGATTAGAATCATCACGTAGCGCGGCGGATATAGATGTCCATTCCGGCCCATCATTTCCAACACTAGGGAGGAAGCTGTAGAATCGACCTGTCAAAGTCAAATCTGTTAGAATAGGGAAATGACGGGCGAGACTTGTTTAGCATTTGCATGGCATTGGTGTTTTCGTTTCAGGGGTAAAACATTAGGTACCGAGATAGATAACATTGTTTGGGATCTGAGCAATCTGATTTTATTGTCTTGGTTTATGCCTAGTGAAGTGTACTGGAATTGATAGAAGGTTCGAGGATTTTTGAGGTATTGTTCTGATTCCTTGCATCTTAAACCAAGTAGACATTATTTCGAAAACATTTACCGTCCGTGAAGAGTGACCATTATTCACAGGCTTTCACCTTATTATTATCCATATATGATATATATGTACGGAATGAATAGATGGATATCAGAGTTCGGAGGATATATTACGTTTATAAGTCTAATTATTTGAAATCAACAAACTGAATTCTCCCACAGAGAGAGAGGGAGAGAGCAAGCATCTCAATAATCCGTCCCATGCCCATCCATCCCAATTGCCCCAAGTTCACCCCATTTTCCCTCCCAGAATGCTAAGAAAGCTGAAGAAAGGAATTGAGAGACAAAAAAGAATTAACACCCCAGTGAATGCTATTGAGACCTTACGACTGAACAGAACAAGAAAGAAACTTGCGAATGCTTTGTGAAAACAAAAGGAAAAGCAATGAAGGTGGACCAGCCCAGCCAGTTCCAGGGGAGATTTGCGAGGATAGATAGAAATGCTCAGCGGGAAACGCGAAACGTATCTCGTTTCTCTCTCTTTATGTACTTAGATTAGAATATGCGTTATATTTTGTACGGTGGGTATTATTAAAGCGAAGACTGGAGGTAGTAGAATTGACCGTCCGTGGGGGTAAGCTGTGGTCTGCTAGAGTTCTGAGCGATCCGTGGTGGTTCGTGTGAAGCAGTTGGGTTCTGATTTCTATCAGTGAACACCATTCTTTTTGGTCGGACTGCTCCTGCCGTTCGTTTCCTGTAAGGCGGCGCCTGTGCTGGGCGAAATGAGTTTCTCCATGAAGCTAATGTAATCATACTGAGGTTGGCCGCGGTCCTCGGCCATGTCTGGACCGGTGTGGAGCGGTACAATGTTAGTTAACTGCTCAATGACCTCGTCAGGAACGAGAGAATGCCGAAGGTCCATCTCAGTAACGTATGGCTTTCCATCAGCGACTTCTCTGAATGACTGGAATACTTGTTCGGCTGTGTTCTGATCCTCCGTCACATCCACCATAAAGCGAATGAACTGCTCAAAGGAAACTCGATCGCGGCCATGTGATGTTTCGAGGAAGTAATCATGCATCTCATCCTCGCTGAATACAAGACCAAGAGATGCCAGTGCTGCCGAAAATTCGAGCTCAGATAGCGAATTCGTATCGTCCCGATCGAAATGTCGAAATACAGACTCGAATTCTTCCAACTGGATTGGTGTCAGATTTGTCATGTTTCGGGCCACCATCTGGTTTTCTAAGAACGCCAGCTTTTTCTGTACAGATGACTTGACGAGCCCGAGCTCGTAACATAATTCATCGTATGTGTAGGTAGTAAAGTCGTTCTCCTCGATATTGGCTTCCTGGCATTTTTCATCGACAGCAGCAATTTTCTCGAGATATGCGTCGAGAGGCGGTAAGCTACTACTAAGCCTCCGCACGTGGAGGAGCTGATCTTCCACTTCTCCTTCAAGACCTGAGATAGCCACTTGCATAGTATTGAGAGCCAAAGCAAAATCATTGGCTTTATCTGCGAATGATTTACGAAGGGCGTTTTTGATGCTGCACAGTGGTTAGTAGTCGATTCTCAATAAACAAGTGCGGATACAACTTACTCTCTGATGGTCTCATTGATCAATTGACCACGCATCATCTCTGCCTTGGTCAACTTCCCCCATTCTACCTCCATCGTCTCCAACGACAGCTCCGGCGGAGGCTCGTAAGCCCTCAGGCGATATGTACCTAGTTTGGTCTTTATGTTTCCAAGAAGTGTTGCAAGGTCACTCTTCTCAGCAACCCAATCCCTCTTCTTGCCTCTCTTGTGAGCTGCAAAGTCCGTAGCTTGTTGTTTGGCGTCTATATATGTACCCTCGAACGTAGCTTGTTGCCATTGTTCGATCTGTTCTCGGATCTGCTTTAGTAACGCAGCCATCCTTCTCTCGTAAGCGCTCTGCATCTCCCATGCCCCCTGCATGTTGTTCACGAACTTCTCGACACGTCGACCGGCATTCTCAACTTTCTCCATCTGTGAGAAGGCATGGAACCAATAGGCGATATAAGTCATCAAACTCTTCTCGTCAGGTCTGGGTACATCACACACGTCCTCGACGTCTAGCAGGGCAGGGATACCGATCTCCTTATGAGCAATATCGAAAGCCATTTGCATATTGCCGCGGTGGTCACTCTTGTCTAATGCGTCGTAGTCAATCAGATCTGGTCGGTGAATGTCTAATAATGCGCAGAATGCCAAGCCATCGTTCCAACTCGTGCTGAAGTCACGAACTTCCACTTCGTCGTAGCACGCCGTTTTTCGCTGACACCATAACAGAAGGCCTTCCTTGGCCGTCATGCCTTCGGCATTAATGTCGCTGATGGTGAAGCGCAGAATGAGGGTCCATATTAAGCCAAGGATAATCTTCCTATTTCCGTCGACGACATCTTCGGCGCCAATGTTGATCATGGCAATGCCCCTCGACTTGACGAAGGCCAGTGCTATGCCCACATTCTCAAACTTCTGAACTCGTAGCTTTGGTCTGGCGGCATACCTCCCTAGTGATTCGCTTGATAAACACTCGAGTAAATGTATCAGAAGAATCTATAGATATATACTGATTAGGAGGGAATGCTACATGCAAGGGGTTGCAGCACGGGGACTTACACCATCGCTTAAGTCAGTGACTAGATCTTTGACTTGCACCCCCCTCGGTTCGATTTTAGTGTTGAGCCTAGCGTTCCCGCAGTGTGAGTCCCTCGTGGTCTCAAGTTATCATAGGAGAGAAACAGTGCCTCATGAGGGGCAACGATTGTCGAAGACTGACCATTTTGTAAATGTCTTCTGCTGGACAATGATCCATTTGTCATCCATCTTGGTCAAATTGGACCCTGGATGCTCGAGGGTAGAGTCGGCAGATGCGTTAGATGCGAGGGAAGACCTCTTTGGACTACCGGTCTTCGGCTCTCTTATGGAGCCGTTCTTAGCAGGCGTCGAAATCGAGGTTGGAGTCGAGAGCGTTGCTGACCTCTGTTGACGGGCGGCATGCAGTTCGGGGTGTGCTCGGTGGGAGACAGAGCTGCGGGTTCTCCGTGACCGTGGTAGCGAGGGGGAATGGTTGTGACGAGATGTGTCGTTGTTTTTGGTATTGCCGTCGTGATTGTTGCTGGTGTTATTATTGATCCTATTGTTGACGACAGGCGCGGGGGAGGTTGTACCCGAGGTTGTACTGTACCGGGGGCGGGTAGATAACGGCGACGACGACAGCGGCGACGGTGTGGAAACTGGAGAGGAGCCTGGTGTTGATTCGGATACACGTGTGAGACCATAACAGGCGCTGTTCCTGGTCGAAGACGCCGAAGAAGGTGTCTCTGGGGTTTCTGTTTCTGGCAGAGGTACATGTGCACTGGGCTCCAATACGGGCCATGCAGTAGCTTGTAAAGGGTATCTGACGTCTGCTATTGGTTGTCTAGGGGATTCGTAGCTGGTGCCCTGGTTCACACCCCTATTCCGCTCCCCGCTGGGAAATAGCGGTGCTGCCGCCGCCAGGGCTGGCTGCGAGGGGAGAAGTGCCGCCGACATTGTGTGTTTATCGATAAGTCTCTTGTTTACCACCGGTCCACGGGAACAAGGGGACATCAATGGATACTGACTTGTGGGGTATGGCTTATAGAGGTTGCAGGCCTACGACGACCAAATAGGCAATCTACAGATGCTCTATCATACCGCAATCGTCGAGGTTTTAGGTAAGAAGCAGCCTAGTTGAGCAAACAGATTCCTCTACTGGCATTCCAGCAACAGGCAGCCACTGAAACATCTACCGGTATTTTAGAAGATCAGTGTAAGAGAGGCCATGAGTGCAGCGATGTGCCGCATGCTCCCTTCAAATACCTAAAGCATCATGTACAACAGCACATGTCTTCAGGCTGAGCGTCCACTCTGGTCCGCCGCGAGCATCGCCTTCTCTCTCTCTCGGCGCCAGGCATTACGATACCTGGCACTCTGCAACACCCGAAACGTGTGAGTTAGGCACTAGTCTGGCCGCATTCGCCAACCCCCAACGCGGCGGATGGTTTCGAAGCAGGGCATTCCTTCTTAAGTCGCTTCCATGCGCGTCATTCGTCGATCTACCCCGGTCGGTAGCCGGTATGCATTGCAGCATATACGAGCCGTCGTCGTCGATCCTCGCTCTCCGCCAAGGGTTGGCTTTACTCTCGCATCCTCTCATGTCCTGCAATGAACTCCGTTGGATTCGAACATGCTATTCTGCGTCCATTTGTCGTTTTACTTATATAAGCTTTCCCCAGTCCAGTTAGTCATTTGTTTGCATAAAGTGCACAGCCCGCTCGAACGAGTACCCATGAACCACATTTGACACCATTCTCTTGCCCTAATGGGCAACACCCAACGACTACTGGTCCTCATTTTCCACAACACAAGTGCGACATTCAACTTGAGTAGAAGTCACAGACTTTGTTATCGGCGGCTAGCTTCAGTATGCAGGTACCCAAGGTATGTAGTTAGATTGACTTCCGTCGCCCAAAGTTAGAATTCCGTCTCGCATCCCATTATAATAACCTCGTGGGATGATGAACCTTACAGCAGTCTTACCTGAGATATCTTCTAGCCTTAGGTCGGTACCTGACAACAATAATAGCAGCAGTAATAATCGTTTGATGTTCGTAGGCAAAAGAATAGCTCGTGAGAGACTGCTTTAGGCTAATGGAGAACCAGTTGGTGCTGTCCATCAGTAGTAGTAGAGTGACATAACGAAGGTCTTATTTGAGATCGGCTTTCTAGTAGTACAAAGAATGCCAGTCTGGAGCACGATTACACTCTACTAAAGCATCACAGATGTAAAGAGAAGCCTCGTTTCAAGTTCCAGAAGGCCAAACAACCCACACTTCCGAAAAGCGTAAGGGTTCCGAGATCCACGACCCTGCCGAGCTCTCCACAGCGCTTTCAGCACTTTCCGAAATAGACTCCATAAAGCTTCTCAGCCTATCCCCGCCGAGATCACACTAGGCGGCTGATCTCCGAAATCGCTCCATCGGGCGGCTCTTTTTTACTGTATGTAGTATGATTAATGAATTAAGTTTTAAATTCCTATATTCGCGCCGCCAATCGTGCCGACAAAGCAGCAATCCCTCCAACCATGGCTTGCAGGTCGCATAGACTGGCGCCCCTCGTCCGGCGCATGTCGACGCCCGGGCTGCTGCCCCGGAGCGCCCTCGCGCGCCAACATGCGGTCCCATCTACAACTGCGACCGCGACGACCCTCCTCTCGAGCACGCAGCCGCCGACGAGAAGGCACTTCCGCACCTCGGCTCCGCGCCGAGCAGCAGGAGGAGAAGCAGGAGGAAAATTCACCACCGACATGTATCCCGAGATAAAGCGCGACCCGCGCTTCGCCGAGATCACGCCCGAGCACGTGGCCTACTTCCGCGAGCTGCTAGGAGGAAGGGACTCGGCGCTCGTCGACGGCGTCACGCGGGACGTCGCGGCCGACGACATGGAGCCGTACAACGGCGACTGGATGCGCAAGTACCGGGGCCACTGCCGGCTCGTGCTCAAGCCGGCGTCGACCGAGGAGGTGAGCAAGATCTTGAAGTACTGCAACGACAACATGCTCGCCGTCGTGCCGCAGGGCGGGAACACGGGGCTCGTGGGCGGCTCGGTGCCCGTGTTCGACGAGATTGTGGTCAGCACGGGCCGCATGAACAATATCCGGTCCTTCGACGACGTGAGCGGCGTCTTCGTGGCCGATGCCGGCGTTGTTCTGGAAGTGGCGGATCAGTTCCTTGCTGAGAAGGGGTACTTGTTCCCTCTGGACCTCGGCGCGAAGGGATCTTGTCAGATCGGCGGTAACGTGTCTACGAATGCTGGCGGTCTCCGTCTTCTGCGGTACGGAAGTCTACATGGCAATGTCCTGGGCTTGGAGGCGGTTCTTCCCGACGGCACGATCATAGAGGATCTCTGCACGTTGCGCAAGAACAACACTGGCTATGACATCAAGCAGCTGTTCATCGGGGGCGAGGGCACTATCGGCTTGATCACAGGCGTCTCGGTACAATGCCCGAAGCGTGGCAAAGCAGTCAACGTCGCGTTCCTCGGCGCCGATTCGTTCGAAAAGATACAGCTGGCTTTCAAAGAGGCCAAGTCTCAGCTGTCCGAGATTCTCTCGGCGTTCGAGCTTATGGACTCCAACAGCCAGGACATGGTGCACAGGGTGCGCCAGAACAAGCGGCCTCTGGACGACGAACATCCGTTCTACTGCCTCATCGAGACCACTGGGTCCAACGCAGAGCACGATGCGGAAAAGCTCGAGAAGTTCCTGGAAGACGTCATGTCGAAGGAGATCATCGCCGATGGTGTCCTGGCGCAAGACGAGACACAGATCAAGTCGTTATGGAGCCAGCGAGAGGGTATTACCGAATGCTTAGGCCACTGGGGCGGTACCTACAAATACGACGTGTCCATCCCTATGAAGGATCTGTATAGGCTAGTGGAAGAAACCAGGGAAAGGATCGAAGCAGCCGGTTTAAAAGGTGACAGTGACGAGTTCCCCGTCGTAGACGTAGTCGGGTACGGCCATATGGGCGACTGCAACCTGCACCTCAACGTTGCTGTCCGGAGATACGACAAGCGCGTCGAGGAAGTGCTGGAGCCGTTCGTCTACGAATGGATTGGTAAGGTCAATGGAAGTATCAGTGCCGAACACGGTATCGGCATAGCCAAGAAGAAGTACCTCGGATACAGCAGAAACGAAGCCATGATTGGTCTCATGAAGCAGATCAAGACTCTTTACGACCCTGTAAGTTCCCCCATATTGTGAATTTTGACGATAGCGCTACCGCGACTAACATTTGATGCAGAATGGAATCATGAACCCTTACAAGTACATATAACAGTCTTAAATAGAATCGATAATGTATATCCTTTAAAAAAAATTCTATCGGAAATCTTTGCCTCAGCTGTTAGGTTTTCAGTGAATATCATGGCCATCGTGAACAATCGCGTTTGTAGGCAGCATCTCAAAGACTACCACAATTAAACCATTAACTCACGAGCTTCGATCTCCCACGGTATTCTAAGAAAGAGATACCAATAGCCACTGTATTTAGTTTAACATTCAAAATAACCCGATATCTCTAAAGTAAATCCCAGCAAATCTATACTCTGCGATATCCCATCGGTATCGGCGATAAGATAAGAGAGCGCCTCAAAAATTCCCTACAACACCTCCACCACTAAGCCAGACAAGAGAGCATATACTAGTATACCGTCATCAACTCCATCATCCTCGCGCCGAACCACCAAGCTCCAGAACAGCGAAACCACCAATCCCGAAGCGTATCCGTCTTCGCCGGTAGAATAACCCCCCAACGAACTACGAGAAAAAAAACAGGACAAACACACACACATACACACACACAATGGACAACCTCTCGCTCGACACGGCCGACCTCGAGAAGCTGAACGATAAAGACAAGACGGAGCTCCGCCAATTCCTGCAGAACGAGAACCAGAAGGCCCGCGTACAAGCCAGTACGTACCGTCACCACCACCCACCAACATCTACCAACCCCCATCGACCTCTGTCCATCCTCCATCACCATGCTCTATCCGTATTCTTCCTCCCCGCCTGAAAATCACCTAACCCAAATCCGACAATCCAACATCTACGCGAAACGCTTCCATACTCTTACGCTAACGATTCCCTTTCCAGCCGTCCACTCCCTAACCGACGTCTGCTTCAAGAAGTGCATCACGGGCTCGATCCGGAACAACAAGCTCGACAAGAACGAGGAGAGCTGCATGGCCAACTGCGCCGAGCGCTTCTTCGACGTCAGCACGTTGACCATGAAGCACCTGCAGAACATCCGCCAGAACTAGAACCACTCAACTTATAATTACGTGTATACATATCACGTACAGCTACATATATGTCCTTATAGGAAGGACTTGGAACTGGGCTAGAGACCCAGAGTTATGAGGACGTGAGCATGTATAATGCCTTGCAGATTTGCTACGAATCACGAATGGTGGCAGCTCACTCATATGTACGAGTAGAATAGAAATAGAAGGCGAAGCCACAAATCGCTTTTTACATTGCTTGGGCACGTGAGGGTCACTTTTTGTTCATTTAAACACATAAAAACCTTGATCCGAGGCAACGCCGTTCTCAATGCAAGTTTCATTCGGCTCGGAGCGTATCTGACACACTCGATACGAGCAGCGTAAAAACCCTATACACCCAAATTCCAATCCCATAGAAAATCGTTTATACCAGCGCAAGCTTAGTGGCGGCGATATCGAGGGCATCGACGTCGGGGGTGAGCTTGCAGAAAGCCTTCTTCTTGCCATCGGGGCGGATTAATGTGTTGATCTTGACAACATCGATCTCGTAGAGCTTCTTGAGCGCCTGCTTGATTTGGGCCTTGTTCGATTTTATGTCGACAATGAAGACGAGCGTGTTGTTCTCCTCGATGAGCTTCATAGCGGACTCGGTGTTGAGCGGGTGGATGATGATCTTGTGTTCATCCAGTCGGGGCTCGTGAGGGAACGACTTGCGGACGTCTGCCCGTTCGTTAATATGCAGTGCTCGGTCTCAAATTCAACGTTTTCTATTCGATCAAGGCGCCGGTGCCGGGGCCTGCGCCTGCGCCCTTCCATCGAAAGAGACTTGAGAGGATCAACTTACTGCGCAAGTGTTAGTTCAATGTTCAAAGAGCACGATACAAAAACGAGGGTGTACATACCATTTGGGAGATCTCGACAGAATCAAGGTCTTGGGGCGGTGGAATCTACAATCACGATGTTAGTTTTCACCTGTCTCTGTCCAAGAGCTTCATTGATGGCCGCCAGGGTGTCCGCGTTCACTGGGTAGCGCGCTACAAAGTAGGGTATTACACGATAAACGCGGCCCTGCCGAGGCAACAGGACGTAGAATCAATGCGGGTCACTCACGTCGTGCTGGTGCGGACCTTGCGCTTCTTGTGAGGGTTATCACCGCGGAGCTGATGAAGGGTTAGTAAGAACGGCCGAAGGACATTCTGTCGCGGGGTAGAACGGTGGAATACATACAGCGGCCTTGGCAGCGGCAGAAGCCTGCTTCAAGCCCTTAGGCTTTCCGCCTATTTTGAAGCATCAGCATACGCCCTGATATACAGAACTACGCAACATAGTCTACTGCTGATGCGGCGGACAGACCGATCCCATGAGGGAAACAGTCTTGGGAGGAATATGGCATATTTTGACGATGTCGTCAACGACAGAGGTTCAGGCTGTACCTTTCGCAGAGACTTTGGGACCCATGTTGTCGGAATTGGGCGTTGGGCGGCCGGATTGTGAGGTTGTCGTCGGTCGTCGTCGTGGGTTGGATGGTCGGTCTAAGGAAAAAAAGAGGGACTTTCACCAGAGTCAATTTTAAGTATTTGCGAGAAGAATTGTGGTGGATTGGTTAGGGTAGGCCGTTATCAGTGGTCAGTGCGCGAGCTAGCGCTTCCGATAAGATTACCTCAATTGGCGAGAAGCGCCAAGACGAAACCGAGCTGCTGACGCACTGACCACCCTTCTGACAACATTGAAACTTCTAGGGAATAGCCTACCTGCTCGCACTAGCATTTTATTGTTCACGGGTAAATCATGGACATCAGCTAGGTACACTTCAATTGACTCATTATTTACACAGATATCCTCAGATCCTTTCCTTGAAGGTATGGCTGTGAAAAAGCAGAAGCGTCCTCTCACAAAATTGGCTCAAGGGCGGCCACCAACGGTTCAGAAACCAAGATCGATATCGCGCAAAGCTACAAGAGGACTTATCAACACTATCCATCAGCTGGAGAAGAAAAAGGCACAGGCTATTGCCAAAGGGGACAAGGCTTCCGAGGCTGTAGTTGATGCTGAGATTACTGCTCTAGGCGGTATACAGAAGTACCAACAAGCAAGCCTCCAGGGACAGCGCAATGATCGTGGTGGTGACAGTTCTCGAGTCTTGATGGAATGGCTGAAGCCCAAGTTTCATGCATCAGGAATTACAGCGGATGGCTCCGTGCGTATGCTCGAAGTTGGCGCTCTCAGTACAACGAACGAGTGCTCGAAGAGCGGATTCTTTGACATGGAAAGAATCGACCTCAATAGTCAAGGCGAAGGCATCCTTCAGCAAGACTTCATGGAGAGGCCGTTACCTAATGATGATACGCACACTTTTGATATCATCAGTCTATCTCTAGTGCTAAATTTCGTTCCCGACGCTCAATGCCGGGGAGACATGCTTCTCAGGACATTGGACTTTCTGAAGCCTCATACCGCGACCTCGCATGATGCATTTCCATGCCTGTTTCTAGTCCTGCCTGCGCCTTGTGTCACAAATTCAAGGTATATGGATGAGCCTCTATTAGAGAGGATAATGAACGCTCTTGGGTACATGAGGACTCACAGCAAGACCACGCAAAAACTAGTCTATTACCTTTGGAGGAGGACATCACGGGCCCCGACTAAAATCCCAGTCTTCCGCAAGGTTGAACTTCGCTCCGGTTCCACGAGGAACAATTTCTCAATTATCCTTCGTGGTTCGACCATCTGAGCGAGGTAAACGACGAGTCAGATGTCCGGATTTCGGATCTATTCTTCCAGGAATTCAACCGTAACTACAGTAGCCAGGATTACATGCCAATGCCGATATCTCGGTAGGTCCATCAGTATTGCGTCAATCGTCGGGATAAACGCAGCTGATTGTTAAACATCCGTTTTGACCAGCGGTGTTCGGCCAATCCCGCTGCTGGTCAGTGTAGCAATCTATTTGCAACCGATGTTTGGAATTTCCCAGACTTCCCCGATGGCCGCCTCCCCTCGCTATGAAGATCGCCATCTACTAGTAGACTCATCAAATGCTCAACGGTTACCCCGCAACCACTTTTAACCTCCAAGTGTAATGAGGGGGGAGATGGGCTTGTTGGCTGAGCCAACGAGATGGCATAGAGAGAGTCAGACGACTTTCAAATGCCGGCGCCGTGCGCTCATCCAATTCGACAATCTGAAGAGCATGAGTCGGCCTCTCAGCGCGCAGGGACGATGAACGCGCGGCGATCGGGGTCCCCAACCACTACCATACATAGCAGTGATAGTGATAAGATGCGAGACTAAACGTACACAGTATACGGTTTTCCAACTAGGACGAGACGAATAAGAATGCATCACCATGTTTCTAGTACCTTCCAGGCGATCCTGCATCATGAAGCCCAGGCCAATTGATTGCACGAGGACTGAGAAATGATACCATGGACGGGGCTCGAGCGGTACCATCGCTGATTAGCTCGCTGCCTCAAGCGACGCATAAGAGCTGCTTAGCATCAACTAGTTATATGTAGCCGATACTGACGAAGTCTTGAAAGTGCTTGGCTCGCACTTGCCAGTGGTGTGTTCACTTTAGTCATTGCGAATAGCCTACTGTAGCCACCCTTACCTGCAGTACGGGGAAATTCCCCAATGGTTTTAGACAAGCTACTCGGTATGGGTGGAAAGGGAGACAAAGGCTTCTGCAATCGCATCATGAGATCGTCGGACGATATCGACTAACTGCAAGCGCGTTTGCGTTTCGTCGCGTGACGCCTTTTACAGTATGCACTATGCGAACCTAACCTTTCCTCATTCTGCGAAAGCTTAATCGCACTTGATTTTACGTACGCATAGCTGGACTCCTTGCCTGCCGGACTTATCCCCCGACATCTGATTATCATTCGACCGCTGAAACATCTAAGACTAACCTTACATAACCTACCTATACTAGTATACCGAGTACAGTAGTTTAGAGACCTGTACTGAGTAGACACGCGATTACGATGTTTTAGTTTTAGCTGCTTGTTTTAGGTTGTCGCTATTCGCACAGGTGGCGAATATCCGAAGCTCCTCTTCCCCCAGCCGTTCCTGGGCGGGCGCGGGATCTGCGGCCGGGCTTACTTGGCAAAATTCTGGGGAAAGGTGGGTTGGGAAATATTCCTATAGGACCCTGTCGAGAGACATTTCCATTGCGAGAGAGAGGCTGTATCTTCGAGCTTTATGCCTGGTAAATTGCCTGTACATATGCTTCTACTGCATGAGTAAGGACAGAGTGTCGTGGCAGTGTATGAAGTATGCTACTCAGACAAACCCATGCAGTGTTCCTTTGGCGCCATGCGTAACACACCGTACTACAGACATTCATCTCGCTTTGATTATTATAAGTGGTGGCTACGAAGAGTGCTGGTATCAATATCATTACTTAGGCGGCTGGACTGCATGAGAACGAAACAACTCTCGACCGGAAACGGCCTGGATGTTAGGAGTCGGGTGCCGAATCGCTGTATTCATGTCTTGGCTCTCTCTAAATGTTAATTTTCCAGTAGTGATATCTAGAGATTAAATCTGGCAGAGCTTATGTGAGATCGATTATATTGACGACGTAATTCATCTATATTTTGCATCTGGGTTGCTAGTTACCTGCGTCATTAGGCAGATAGAGATATATCCCATGAAAAAGGGCTGACTACTGCCAATTGGCTATCTATCACGAGTCTCCTCCGGTTGAAAGCAGCAGCCTTCTATTGCTACATTAAGATCGGCTTTTTACCGTATCGTTGGTGGTGTTTGGTAAGAAATGGCTTCTCAATTATCTTGGGAGATTCCATGATTGACTTCTGAATCGGCTAGACCTTGACGATATTGACAGGGACGCTACATATTCCACCGGCAGAGGATAAGGTGCTGCTCACAGTCCAGACTGCTCGCACAGCGAAGCCTAAGATGAAGTCTACATCAAATAAATTACCCGATATCTAAAACGAAGAGTAATCTCGCATGCCCGGCGCGAATAGGTTTCGGCGCATCCCCTGGTAACAGTTTCGTAACCTACGTACATATCCCGGGGTGAGGAACCCCTACCCTCTATACATTTGTTTGCAGTACTAGTAGATAGATAGATAGATTGGCAGGGAGGCTAGGAACTTCCATTAGCATCCCCTACACCTCGAGTACTGCATCCGGGGTACCTTAGGTATGCTTCAAGCCTTATTTTGCCAATGGAGAGCGAAATTACTAGTACCGCCTGCTGCAGCGCCGACTGCAACCCCCTGCATAGTGGCGACTTAGACGACTCGCTTCCTACCATGCTGCCACGAGAAGCGCCTCAGCTAGACTCGTACTATGTAGCCCATGGCGCGTAGCAGGGTGTATTCGCAACGAGGGTCTTAGATTTGCATCTCCTGGCTTTCATTAAGTTTCCGGGGGCGATGATTCATCTCAGCGGCTCATTGCTGTCTCTGTAGGATAACTTGAACACTGGTCACGTGAGAAGCATGCGAGCTAAAGGCGCGTAGAATACCTTAGGCGTGTATGTTCATGAAGTAGTGGTGCGTTATGTTGTTTATATATCTACTCTATTTGTCTAGTTCTAGCATATATACCTAGGTATGTAAACGAGTCTGGCGTCATCTAGGTTCAAATGAACGAGCCAAATGTAAGTCGCTCAGACGGTTCGAACCTCATCACGGACTATTGAGATACTCCATCAGCATAGCGTCAGTGATCTATTAAAGGTCTCTTTGATTCGGGCCAGGTCCGTTCTCGTCCTCGGAAGTCGGTTGAAAAAGAAATGCCCACTCCTCTGCCTTGTCAATTCAAATCTGCCCGAACGTTTCTATAACTGGAAGTCTTTCTATCACATCGGGGGGCAGCTCTGGGTTGCCAGGACGCTGTACCACCATACTCCGCATCCCCGCGGCAGTCGCTGCATCGACTTCCTTTGAGTTGTCACTGAGGAAAAGCCAATCCCCAACCGGAACTTCCGGATGAGATCCCGCGATCGTCTGGTAGCTCTTTTGTTCTGTCTTCGGCCCAGCGTTAACGGTATCAAACCAGTCAGAAATCAGCGGCGTCAAGTCCGAGGGCTCAGCATTTGTGTGCTTAAATAGGAGCTTCTGTGCCGGGACAGACCCAGAAGAATAGATCATGATCTTGAGGCCGTTCTGATGCCATGTACGAAGCTTATCGGCTACGTCGGGGAATAGGGGCGCCTTCAAATCGCCCGCTGCGTATCCCTCTTGCCATAAGTATCCTTGAAGGCTTTTCAAGTAGGCGATCTTCACGTCTTTGTCCATGAGATCCCGGACATGAGCAGCCAATTCATCTTTGGATGTCCTGTGCTCTGGGGGAAATGCATCCTTGTACTTGCTGAAGTTTGGATCGTCCCACTGGGTCTCGAGGGTTTCCGGGAGAACTCTCAGGGCATAGGGAAACTGAGACGATGTATTAGCCCTTCAGCACTATGGCGGTAGCATCTTGCGACAGCATCGGCCGGAAGACCGTCGATGAACAGCGAATGATAAGACATGTTTAAAGATCGGCATGGCGCAAGCTGTAAGGGTGTGTATGTCCCGAGAAGCCAATGCCCGAAGCCCGAAGCCACGGAGGATGTGATGGTCACAAGACCACCACGCAGCAGCAAGTAGTTGATCGTCGCCTACTACTCTGCGTAGCGCGGGTGCCAGCAAAGGGAGTAGAATGGGCAACAGTTTCCAGTCTAAAGGACTAGACAGACGCAGACATGACGCGACACAGTCACTACGTAGTAGATGCGAAAAGGCTGGGTCTTACCAAGACATCTTTGACAAAGGAGATTGGACAAATAGTGCCCTCTATTCGCGATCCCATTAGCTAAGGCGTCGGGCTAATGCAAGTCACCTCTACGATAAGAAACCCGGTACAGGCTGTGATAAGACTATGGGAGGAGAAAGCACGATTCCTTACCAATGTCCAGCAAGATAGCCTTGACAGCTGGACTAGCTGATGCAGTCATGGTAGCAACAACCAGCTTGAATCGTAGAACTTTTGTAGAAAAACTCGGCAGTTCGTTCTTTGACCGTTGGTTAAAATTTTCACACGATGTCCCGGGATAATACGACTTGGGAGATTTTTTGGCAGACGAAGCGGTGAGGGGCAGCAAACTCGTTCTCGGACGAGGGAAGAAAAAAAAAGGTTCCCTGAAATTCTTCTCCTGAGACCCCGTTCCTTCGCAGGTAGCCGGAGATGATGACTGGATTAGACGAGTAAGTCGACCCCTTTAGGCGGATCGGATGTGCAGAGGAAGTGTGTCGTGAGGTTGGTGAGAAGGCGGTCAACATGCAAGACAGAAGGGAGAAGCCCCAGGGCGGCCCACACGATCAATGCACGATCTCCGGGGTGTACTTTAAATCTTGTACTGAGTAGCGTGCTGAGGTTTAGGTGGTGTAATAGCGTATGCACCTACAGGCCTTGGGCAGTCCGTCAAGTAAGTGTAAGTGCGGATTCGGGGAATATATTTTAGTGAGCTTGGGTGCGGTCGCATGCAGTAGGCACCATCTAAGACGAGTGCAGTAGCGCAGCTACTCAGTACACGGGTTATTATTTATTTTAGGCTGGGTTGTTTGTATTGATTTTGCAGCAGGTGATTTCGCAAGTGGAAAAGTGCAGTTGCGATGACATCCAATCTGTCCAGAAGCGTACATTACGACATCAAAAACGGGATATGTTAGTGGGAGGTCGGCTGATAAGCGCAACCGTAGCTAACACCAACTGGGCGAGAGACGTTGGAGGGCCAAGTGCTGTGGCTGGTCGAGTGGAAAATAAGCCCCCAAAACTGACGACAAATGTTATCCAAACATTCAACATCCGGCATCGAACAACCACAGCAACCAGCCGGAGGACCACCTTGAAGACCACCCTACTATCAATACACATGCAATCCACAACCCGTTCACCCAGCTACTACTGCACACACTACTGCATCCCGTGCATTTTGTGTAGCCAAGACTAATGTCAAGCTGGGTGTGGCTTCACTCCACAATGCCCTGCAATAGGGTATTTGCCGTCGACGGCATGGTCTTACTCAGTCCTTTGCTTTTAGCCAAGACGACTAAACCTGAATGATAACGTAGCGCTATCCGTGGATGGTGTATAACTAACGTAGTATAGGACCTCTGTCCTGACCTTAGCATAGTCGATATCGTCGATTGTCGACTATCAATCATGCTACTACTAGTAGACATACTGATGATAGGCTATCGGGTGCATGATACTATACCTAACTACTAGTATGTGCGGAAGGGATGCTTTTAATGTAATAAGGAGGTATTGCTTTGAGGAGATGTAAATGAGTGAGAGAGTAGAGGATCGCATATCTAGTGGACCGACCACCTACCAATACTGAAATACTGATGATGGACTCAAAAAAAAAGGACAAACATACCTTAATTTCCGTCTGCATATACTGAGTACATGTCTACAGTACAAAGGTAGTAGGTAGGTAGGCAGGCAGGCCTGCAGCAGACAAACCAGCCAAGCACGACGAGTGGTCTCATTTTATCGACTTAGTACGGACTGAAATGTGTTGTTGATTTTTCTGCGGTGTGCCCATCTATTCCGATGCCTCTGGCGAATCGCGAAGACGGCAACCTCCGACCACACCTCACAACCAATATACCCCACGACCTATGGAACAGGATGTAGCAGTTGTTTCACTACTGCGTACTCGGTATCGTACCGCAGGGTTGGCCCAAGCTTCGCTCAGCCAGGCGGCTTGTTTTTGGCGTTTACGCAGTACGGAGACTGCAACGGCACACGATATTCGTGCACTTCCAGCGGCTATGTGCATGATCGATCGCGCACAGCTGCGACAGTGATAGTACGCGTTGAGATTGATTAGCGGTACGACCGCATCGTCCGAACAAGAATGAAGCAAAAGCAGTGCCTCCTCAGAAGCCTGTCCGTCGCACCCTTGCAGCACATCTGGGCCGTTGATCAATCTGGCGATCGCGAGCCATTGAAAGCGCAGACTCAAAACCAGAGCATGGGGTCGCATAACACGGCAAACGACGACGACACCCCAGTGTAGCAGGATGGCTGGGCTCTGATTCGCCAGCATCGACTTATTGTTATTGTTTTGCAAAAGACTGCGATGCCAATCACCAGCCCCTTGATGGCACTGGTGTACTGTAATGTAGTGTCACTGTAGGCCGTCCTCAGTAGACTACTGAGTAACCCCCAACTCTGCCCCAACATTTGCTGATCTATTATTACACAGCGCTTATAACCTACAGCGGACCTTGCCGAGCGGTACTTAGTATTCCCTCCGACCGTTGCTGGTCAGCGGTAGTATTCGTTTCAAATCTGCCAAACATATTGCGAAAGTGAACAATTTCTCTGAATTATGTCTCAACTTCACTGGAGTAGATACCGACGATCACTGACGCAAATTCGAACGGGATGGCTGAGACCAGCCTGAGGAGTTATACCCATACAGTAAAGTAGTAGAATAGTAAACCCGTGGTGTTTAAAGCGAATGCCGTCCCGCATGCCATTTGTCAAAATCAAAGTCGAAGGATAGGGGAGCTAAAGACAGCTTGACTCAGGGGGTGTTTGTAGCCAGGTATACTGGCCATACAACTAGGGCGTACGGGTACCTGCCACGATAACACGGCTGACACGTTGCACGATTGGAATGCAAATATGGGGTAGCCGAGGGAATCGTCACACGGCGGCCCGCGACGCTTTCGTGGAATGTGAGCTTCCAGTCCTGCCAAAACGGGTGAAACGATCAACGACGATTGCATCATGTTGCAACATAACAATCATTCGCCCTTACTATCCCTCCACCCCATAATCTCCATCTCGCATGAAACAATGCCTAACTAAAATGCCCTACTGCATGTTTTATTGCCAATTGAAATTGCGTGGGATTCGACGGCAGATGGTTGAGTATAGATGTTTACAGAGACGATGATGACAGCTTGCATAATAGCAACCTCTGGCACCAATCTCAACACTGCCACAGCCAAAAACAGATATACGTAGAGACACACAGACCAACTGACCACGGGGCCACGCGCGCAATAGTAGGACTGCGTAGGGTGGGCATCCATGGCTTCAGGCTGGCCTAGACGCTTGTTGTCTGATAACCCCCTCCAAATGACTTGAGGTGTGATGATTATCGAAACCTTAAAGTTCGATAGTGTTCATAGTGGACACCTCGACACACCGTGGCCCTATCTGGGCATGTCTGCCATGACTGATAACAAGACTCGTTCGTTTCATTAGGTGTGTATGGAGTCCTAGCGATGTATACCTGGCATCACGATCTGGAAGACCCTCTGAAGCTCTGTATAGACAAGCATACCTACTAAGTAAGTACCCGTAATTGTGTATTATTTCATAGTAAACCTCTAATATGCTGCTGAATACCGACCACGCTAGGGAAGCATAACATGAAGACCCTACTTACATATTATTCGCATCTAGGGATTGACAAAATATATGAGACTTTGCCCGTTCGGACCATATATGATACTCTAGGAAAGCGGTCAACACCGACTAAAACAGGGTGCTGGACGGATTAAGCAACGCCAGAGCTGCAGGTGAAAAGGAGTTGCATTCCTTTGGTGGCTCTGGCGGCATGGGTGAGCCAATGACCTCGTTCACGAAGTTCAAGTGAAACCGAAGACGCTGGAAGGGTCTGGGACACGCAACGGGGCCGTGATTGGGCTGTTGGGTCCGCGAGAACTGGGGTCCGCCGGCAACGTGTCCAAGTGTCGTCGTTTCTGTGCCTGGGGCACGAGTTGTGCTGCTGACCTGCCAAAATCGCTGGCTAGCGTTGCCTGAATAGTGTGAAGGTACGGTACCTCGATGGCGTATGGGGGACCTGTTTGGAATTGACCCAGCCAGCAGAGGGCAGCTACCTGACGTTGTGGTCTCTCCCATACCGCTTCCTGCCTGCCCAGCTACCTGCATTCGGGGTATCTGGCGGTGTGGCGATCTTCACACCACGACCCCCTGCAAGCAGCAACACTAACGTACACGGTGCATGATCTAGCTCCATTCC
The DNA here is from genome assembly GCA_022578765.1 of Xylaria sp. FL0933. Classification (NCBI taxonomy): domain Eukaryota; kingdom Fungi; phylum Ascomycota; class Sordariomycetes; order Xylariales; family Xylariaceae; genus Xylaria; species Xylaria sp. FL0933. Next base: position 54,152 of record MU389756.1, read on the forward strand.
GGCCCTGCCTACTGTGCCAGAGAGGCGTCTTCGCCAGCGACACCTTGTCCGCGTGGTCCCTATCCCCAAATCCCAATTCCAACCGGGCCCTGTATGGTCCCCAACACCACACCATTCCACTATTCGTAATCTGCAGCTTGCCCTTTCCACAGACTTCCAGGCGGGTCGACCACGGACCCGCTGAAGATTGTACTCACGTCTGTCTCTGGTGAGCGACCCAGTCTTTGCGCGGCAGTCACGGCACTGTGACGCACCAGCACAGCCCAGTTTCGGCGGCTTGACGGCATGGAGGCAGCAGCATAGTGCTATACTTGTTGACACATCAGCACTTGCCCGCTTTTCACACCCCATTTTGTTAGTCGCGCCGTCTTGCTTGAGTGTCTCGCTATCTGCTGGCGTGGCATCATCACGATAATGGTGCCCTCGGAGTGTTGTCATGCCACAGTGAACTGCACTGTCGTTCCTTCAACTCGACTCTCCAAGTCAAGTCAACCAAGTCAACCAAGGCAGCGACAAAGCAACCCCTGGCTAGCCTAGTCTAGCTCTCCTTTCTATTATCTACTACCAATTATGGTTAGTGTACCACATGACCTTCCTTGATTCTACCCATATCGTCAGTACATACGTATGGCGTGCCGGTAGTTCAGAGTTGGTTCGCCCTTTCAGCAACGTGATCATTCCAAAGTTCTAGCCAGAGTCGCAACTGCTTTTGTAGCATCGTGCCAAGACGCTTGTTCTCGCTACCTCCGGCTGTCCTTTACTGTACCTGAATTACACCATGTATGTAGTAATCTGTACAGCTGCATATCCAGGTGTCTACCTCTTATAGTAGACTTCACTTTTATACCTGCTGGGTCGTTACCACCTTACCACCCTACTGCTTTACGCTGTTCATCGTGACTAACCCTGTCGATCTTTGTCAGTGACTTCCAGTTACCCTCCGGACTCCAGCGCCAAAGCAGGTCACTCGCTTATCCACCCTCTCACCCCGGCCACCTCTCCTTGTCTGTAATTTAGCGATCTACCAGTATTTTCTGCTGTTCTTTTTGTCTCCTGTAGCGTGCTGTAGCGTACTACTGTAGGGTTCTGTCTTAGGTAGTGTTGTTATTCAGACACTCTTCATGCTATGCCTCTTCTGGCTCGACTGCATTGCTTCACTGTCGTCCCGCCCAATCCAGTCGATGACCAACCCACCTGCCACGGGCAAAGACTGGCTGCTCCCCTAGACTAGGCAGTTAGCTCATTGGGTTAGTCGTCTTCGTCTGGTTCGTTCGGGCGCCTTCGTACGCTCATTCGTCCTGTCTCCGGTTCCCGTTTCTGTATCTCTTCACTCATCCACCCATCCATCCCATCCTTTTCCTACCGCTCTTCTCTTTATCGAATCCTTAGCCAGCCGACCTGTTTCCTCTTTTACTTGCCATTGTCATCTCCCTTTATCCTTCGTATCGTCACTCTCTGCTCTCTTTCTCTCTCCTTCGTCACCATACCACCAGCTCAGCCGTGCTTCGGGTTCGACAATTAGACAATCAATCATCTGCTCCGGACCGAGAGACTCAACCCTGACTCACCAGCTAGCCAGCTCGCCAGACAGACAAGCCAGCCAACCAACCCGTGTCTGCACTTAATACCTCCCTACCGCCAACAACGAGCCTCTCTTTCCTTTGAGCCAGCTCCGGGTCCCCTTTCAACAGCTCCGCTCCTGCATCACCCGACCTTGACGACCTTAGCAACCTGTCCACTGCGGTTGCCTCTTTGTCGAAATAGCTCACCATAATCATCCAATACCTCGCCTGTATATTTGTAGCACCGCTGCCGCCATTCCAATTGCTGGAGACATCCACTCCGATCGGATAGCGTGCTCACCACGTCACACCCGCCCCGACTCCATCGCCAATTCGGATCCGCTTCTAAGCCAGCTCTACCTTGCAACAACACCGATCTCCGCAATCTCTGGTGGAACAAGCATCTGAGGAGTCATCTCTCTACTCTGCTACCTGTCACCCTGTCGAGTCATAACTACCATAGTCAAGCTCCTAAGTTACCCCTTTCGACTATCTGCGACTTGACCCTGCCTGAACAAGACCGAATACCGCCCTTAGACCCTCTCATCACTCATCCCTCGAAGAGCCGCCTCGGCTCAGCTCGACCACATATAAACAGAACAGCACACCCCGTCTTCGTGTAATCGTATCATCGGATGGTTCTGTGATCGAGTCTGTTTCGGTGCGTTGATATTGCAGGAGCTCCGCTATCAAGGCCCCAGTGCCTAGCAACTGTGTTGACTTATACTCGGATAACACAAGCCTGCCTCTTATCACGACCGGACAACTTGGCAACGTGCGTTCAAGCCAAGTTACTTCTCATCGCTCCGACACTCTTTACAACTTTCATAAATCATACTCATGTCCTCATAACGACTTTCATTTTCATTTCTCTCAGGACCCGTAGTCCCTCAGTACTATTGACGATTATTTCCTTCTTGTCCACATACCGAATACCCCTCGATGAGCCTCTGACCTTTTAACGACCTGGAGTGTTATGTTTTCTATTCCGACTCTCGAAACCCTGTATATTGCATCTATTTAGTCACTCAGTGACACGATTATCACCTTCTCTTTTGCCTGGTCGCTCATACTCTTCTATCGACTTTTTACGATTCACTAAACTTGACAAAAACTTGTACACAAAGACTGAAAAGTAATTTTGATTTTCATCAGACCTTCAGAGCTCAACAAAATAGACGGTCGGGGATAAACAGGCTGTACATTGCGCAATCATAGGTGGCTTGACAAAAGTTCCCCTTCCTTTTGCTTCACTCGATTACTGGTCTCCCATTGAGACGACGTCATGGAATGCTTGCGAAACAATTTTCACGATGGCGTTCTACTCGATGGGAGGTTTCAGACAATCTCCCCACTCAACCACGGTTCGTTTGGCATGGTCTTCCTGGCAAGGGACTTGCAAACGAATGATCTCGTTGCTATCAAATGCATGACCAAGCGAACTGCGGCGAACGAGGCTGGACTCGAGTTTGCCATGGACGAGAGGTCAGAAGAGCAGCTTTGTCATATTCGTCTCGGGAAGCATCCAAACATTGTCAACATGATTCACTCTTTTGAGACAGATGCTCACTTCTACCTTGTTCTCGAATACTGTTCTCGTGGGGATCTATACGAGGCCATTCGAACCGGATACGGCCCTTTGGAGACCGAGCACGTCCGTCAGTTCATGTTAGAGCTTGTGGATGCTGTCTCTTACATGCATTCGAAGGGCATCTATCATCGAGACATCAAGCCAGAGAACATCTTTCTCACTGAATCGGGTACCATGAAGTTGGGTGACTTCGGCTTGGCCAGTACATCCAAGTGGAGTTACGAGATGACAGTAGGCAGTGACCGATACATGTCACCCGAACAATATGACTCGGCTGGAAACGGGTATTCACCCGCTCAGGCTGATATTTGGGCTATCGGTATCTGTTTGCTGAATATTCTCTTTTCTCGCAATCCCTTCACTACTCCGACCGAATCTGACCCGCTTTTCCTGGACTTCTCTCGTGACAAGCAATCACTTTTCGATGTTTTCCCGTCAATGTCTCAAGACACCTACGAGGTGATTGTCCAGTGCATGAACTTGGATCCTCGCAAGCGGTCTCTCGAGGGAGCTAGGGACGCACTCCTCCGAGTCGTCAGTTTCACCACTCTTGAGGAGGGCTTCGATGACTTCTGCGCCCCTGAACGCACTACCCTTGCCACTGCCAATCGGGAACCCCTCCGGACCCCTTCGATTCAAAGCCCTCAGGTTGACCAGGGTGCATTCCCATGGGCTAAAGCTCTCCATGCTACACCTGCTCAGCCGGAGCGAACGCTTAGTATCATCCTCGACAACGAGAGCTACACCGAGGATCTGTTCCCGAAGTCAGAAGGCAGGAGGGATTGGTGCGCAAGCTCTATTGTGACACCATCTATCTCATCTGTTCTCACTTCCAACCTCGCTGCGTCGGTTAATTCTCTCGGTATCTCTGGTTCCATGGAAGTATCCAGCCGAGCCAGGGCCCAAGGAGGACCCGTGGCTGGATCTTTGCCCATCAATATGTCTCGACCGAAGCCAACCTTGAGTGCCATGTCTACGGTATTTGGTCGCAAGAACGAACCCGTATCGAAGAGTTGGAGTGACATGTGGGACGAGGATATCGAGGAAGAGGAGGAGGAGCGTACTCGACAGCTTTCGGATCTCAAGGAGCTCAATAGTCGAACTTGGAGCCATGAAAGCAACGACAATACTGCCATCACTCAGCGTGATTCGGCATCTGACCATGGTCCTGCCTCTGAGGAAAGAGCCGAGGAGTCACCTATCATCGACACAATCTCCAACGATATCGATGGTGATATGGTTGCTGACGGATTTTTCTTCCATGAGCCCATTGTTATCAAGAAACCTGTGGAGTCCCCTCCTCGCTATTCACCGCCATCGAAGCGTAGCGCTATGGATAAATGGACCGCTCTAGGAGAACGACGCCGGGCCGTCGCTCCAGCCTCGGAGCCCAAATTAACTGACTTTAGTCCCAAGTCCCGACGACACTATGGTCATAATTTTAACAATTATGGGGCTGCAATGGGGACATGGGACACCTGGGGCCAATTCAACCATAAATGGGGCCGGGACCATTCGGTGTCGCGCGGTTGTCCATGGAATAAGGGCCGAGATTGGAACTGGCGCGAGAAACGCCATGATTTCGGTGATGTTGAGTGGGTTGGCCATTTGCAAGAAGCCCATTGAGGGTTCTGCCGATGCGCCTCTTGTGGTTGAGCTCATCCTTCATGTTCCACGGGTTATTCGTCTTGAGTGTCTACGGTTATTTTCATTTTATTCTGCCTTCTCTTGTTCTTGATAGCGGGTTATTCTTTTTATTTTATTTGGGAGTGCATTGGGATGTTAATGCAGGAAGGGTCCATCGGCGTGCATGGACTCTCTCCACTTGTTGGATCAGAAAGTTTGGCAATCGGCAGTAGACACTCATGACGTTAACCTGGTGGACGGATCTAGCTTTTAACTCGCTCTCTAGGTATTAGATATTCTCCGTCACTCAAACAATACCAGAAGTTACCCACTCAAACTTAAAGTCTACTATGCTTATGTGACATGTCATAACAACAGAGGCCTTACTCGATGGTCGGATTCGACCCTTGATAGATTACAAAGACGTAACTCTGCCATTCGATAAATTCTATAGATCGATCTCGATTGTGTCATTTTTCTATTCCTTCGTGATTGATGACGGCGACCTTAACTATATTGAATTATGATCACACCCACGACTAAGTATTGGGTGCAAGTGTTAGGTGGACATATTATCTGGAAAGTGCTATGCATATTATTTCGAATGGCAGGGAGTTAGCTATGACTATGGTATTGGCCGATAAATACTACGTAAGTTAGGTAGTAAGTTGTGTTAGTCCCTGAGTATCTGGGAGTTAGATGGAGATGGGCATGAGAAGGTTGGAGGATATCCTTTGTCACTTATGGGGAGGGGCTAAGCGGGGAGGTTCTTTCTTGTTCAGTTTCTGTGTTGAAGCAGGGTTGAGCTTAGCCCAGTTGCTTGCTTGATTACGGTGTTGTAGATATATGAGGGCTATTGTGGGCTACCTGGCTACTGAGACATCATCCATTGTGCTGTATTGGTGAGAAACAGTGAAGATAATCCAGACTGCCTACTGTTGTAACTTCGCATTCTGTTAGAAACACGTGGTACGAGAACAAGGTGAATGAGCGCATGGACAAATGATAGTCTCTCACTCTAGGGGAAGTACAGGGTAGTCTTTACAAGATCGGGTGTGGCGTGGTGCGGCAGACACAGTTGAATGGTTCTTGCACTGAGGCTTGAAACGGGGATACTGGATTACTGGATTGGTCTGTTGCTCGATGGGGCAAAAATCGGATCAGGTATACCGCTGGGATCTCGATCGTGCAAGTTACACGGCGGAAAACTCGATTCTGGTTTCGGGTCTCTTATTGTTTCCTCTGAGCGCTTTGTCTCCTTTTATTATTTCCGGGTCCCGCTGGTGTGGTACGTTGGCCTGAATTCGTCTTTCAGGTGAGACACAACAAGGAAAAGGACCTTACTGATACGCTACGAGGATCCCAAGTGAATGGTACACTAAAGAACAGTTTCCCAAATAAGCGAGACCGAGACAAATCGCTTATACTGGTGTTGCCTGGTCACCGTCTCCGGGTCTACACATGATCTTGTTTCTGGCCGTAGGCGAGGTATTGATTATTATCTTGAACATTTCGTAAACGAGGTCAGAATATGAAGGCTAACACGACCAGCACGTAACTAAGCAAAACAGCCAAGGGGTACACCAACTACTCGTAGATAAGTAGAGACCCTGAACAGAATTTGAACAGACGTTATGTTACTAATCGAGACGTAACCTTTCTTGGGCACTCATTGACATGATTGAAACATCGCTCACATAATGACGACTAATCTGAATAGGTCCAGTTCAGGTGACGGTGATCTTAATGTTAAAGTGTTGTAGATTGAGCGAATCCCTTGTTACTCGCCATTACTAGCATAGTTCACTCCTTTGCAGAAAGGCGAACGTTAAGCGAGGACCGCCTTTGTCCTCGGTCCTTGCCCCCTTTTACATGTCTAATGACCTAATAGGAGCAAGGAGAATGTCGAGTCCACGTTGAGTGGTGACTCCCCATAGTACCCTACGCCTCTTTCTCTCTTCTATACTCACTCTATTCCGTGGATTGTTGAACTTTTGGGGAACATGATACAGGCCACACTCATTTTGGGAGGATAATACTAATCAGAAAGATCATCACATCTTGGTTACGCTCTCTACATTTTATATGTCACGACGCATTTAATTCCCTACTTAATCGCTCCTTACATTCGCTACAATACGATCACTACAATATAATAAACCCTCGATCTTTTTAGCGGGCAAAAAAGACGAGGTGATATAATGGAAGTCGACTCCAGGGACACTTATTGGACGTCGAGCGCTTCGTGTCCACATACATATGAAACGGGAGGACCAGTCTGCTGGGACTGCACTGAGGAGGGACACATTAATAAATCGGCTCGTGCGACTGAGGAGCAGGGCTATCCACAGCATTTACCGAGTCGGGAGAGACTTAGACGGTTCCGCAAGAGTCTCGGGTTTTGGGATGCGGGCCTTCGTAGGAGCATCATCTACGATGCGGCATCGCAATCCTCGACACTGGAGCTTCGTCTACCGGAGGAAGGCCTCGAGGTGGCGTCACCTGCCTCACGTCATTCGCAACCGGGACTGATAGTTGTTACTGGACCACGAGTAGTCAGTCCTGAGGAGAAGTTTCTGAAGCCCGAGCCGACGATCTGGAACTCCGATATAAAAACAGCCCCAAAAAATAATAACGATGATGACGATGATGCTGCTACTGCCGCTGCCACTACCACTACCACTGTCACCGCCAGTAGGGCTGTTAGTAGTGCTGCTAGTACTACTTCATCAGAGTCAGATATAAGAATATGGGGATTACGGAGGAGGACGTTCAAGATTCTCATCATATTGACAGTTCTTGTCATTGTTGGAATCATTATCGGCATTGCTGTGGGTGTGACACAGCAAAAGAAGACTCAGTAAGTCCCCAATAGAACTTGTATGATGAGCCAGTACTAACCACATTTCTCTCTCTTGCAGTTCGACTTCTCACTCGACATCTGTGGACGGAAAAGTAAGCAGCAGCTCCCCTTCGATGCCTTCCATGGTAGTCACCGAGACCGTGTCACCCGAAGTGACAAGCCGCTCCTCTACCTTCATAACCCTACTGAAGACCCAAACGCCGTCGTCGTCTACTCGCCAACCACCTAAAGCCACGGCTAAAACTGCGACGGGGGGACGGGGGAGCACGGACTCGGAGACTGCCGTTGTTGCTACTGTGTTTGTCACCCAGCCGCCTCCGTCGCCTACTGACACGATTCCTTCGCAGCCCACGACCACAAACACGGCTAGCAATGCCCCATCATCACCAAAGAACACGGCACCAGCGTCACCACCACCTCCGTCACCCGCAATCTTACCCGCAAACGCACCTGCGGGTTCGCCTACGGATTCACCCGCGGATTCACCCGCAGACTCACCCACGGACTCATCTACAGACTCCCCATCATCAAGGATCTGCATAGGGGACGACGGGAGCACATACACGGATCCCGCCACAGGGGACAAGTTCCGACTCGAATGCAGCGTAGCGCATCAGGGGAAAGACATAATGAACTACGAAGCGAACACGATGCAGGACTGCATAGCGATGTGCGCGAAGAACACCCACTGCAAGGGCGCGATATGGTTCAACGTCGGGCCGCAGGGCACGCTTCTGAACTACTGCTGGTTGAAGAGCGAGATGGACAGTGGCGATGGCGATGTGAACGGGGACGCTCAGTCGGTCGTGCGGTTATGATAAAATAATGATAGAGGTTACTATATAGATAGGAGTTTTATGATATTACTATCGACTAGATATCACCCCTCGTAATCTCGTTTATAAGGCATCTTGGTCTCATAATTCTGCAATGTCTTTAGCGAGAGGGCCAACAACGAATCCGAAGCGAACAACCACATAGTGCTGTCAAGAATAGTAACCCACTCACCGCATACTCCAGCAGGAGGTCCGGATAGTGTGGGAACAACCTATTAGAGGGACATCCTGATACTGGTTTTACGAAAAGGACAAGCTGCATCACACAGTTGCATGTGACCTTACTGCTTGGACCAATAGCCGTTGCAAAGAGACTAGTCCGAGCTGTTGGGACGAGGAGTGGAGCAGATAATAGACCCTCTGACCTCCTACGGCCGAAAGTTCCAACGACATCGCTCAGCCTCGCCGCAGTAACGCTTACCAACATGGATACCAACATGGAAGGAATTGATGCAATCAGTTGTTCACGGCGTGGGATGAATGCGCGTAGAGTAAAACTATCTGAACATGTGAAAGAACACGCCACATGGGCAAACCAACAAGTACCTAAGACCTGATAGCCAATGGTAGTTGCGTATGAGTATCTGTTGGGTCCAACTTGTGCCGCGATATCACCTCTAGAACAAAGGATTTGGTCGAGGACCAGAATACCAAGCGGCGTAGGGCCTTCGTGCGACGTCAAGCATACGTAAGTGCCCCATATACCTGCTTTACGAGATTCTTCGAAGCATGATATTGGGAAGATGGACTCTCTTTCAGTGGCTTCGGGGCTTTGAGCGCCAGATAGCAGCAGGGCCGCGTCTACAGCCGCCAACTTATATGAGGCTAGCTCTCGGCCGACTCGTCTAATGTCGCACAGAGTGAGATGTTCGCGATGAGACGTAGGATTTCGTAGTACTGGAGAATGCCAGGATCCATGAGGAGCTTTGCTGAGAAGCTAACGTCCACAAGCCAGGCAGCGTCTCGGGGTGCTGAGCGCATATCTCAAAGCGTGGGGTTGATGGCAAATACGGCGTCGATGTCTACCATAGCCGTGAAGCAGATGGTGGGGTCGAGTATTGTTATGGCACAGGAGCTGCAGAGATTTCGTATCATAGGAAACTCCGGATGCTCAGGGACGGAGGAAATCCGCCGGGCTTGTTCAAAAGTTGTCCAGCTGAAAGTTGGTGAGTCGAAGGAGGGAGGAAGGGAGGGACATCATAGGTTCTTCCACCATAGTCCAGATACTATTTGGTGCTCGGTGCTTTATCGGCTGATCGAGGAAACCCTCTTCCCCTCGCTTCTCGCGCCAAATCTGATAATCTTGATACAATGTGCCAGTTGATGCTGGGTGTTCGAGACTCAGTTGATGGCACGGGCGACAGGGGGGCGGGCAGGATGTTTGTTGTCTTCCACCTGCTCATCCCGGCATGAGCCGCATTTTCAACCCTCGCTTCTACACCTTTCCGACGAAATTCGAACTTTCCACGTCGAGAGACCAAAAACATAAATGGAAGCCCATGGTCGAATCCAACCTTCCTACTGCGGCTCCGGAATATCTCAACGGTGGAGTGAACAAGTTTGCGTCCGGTACAACGGAGGAGGTCGTATCTACATTAACCGCTGCGACTGGGGCTTGGCTTGCGCTCGGAATGCGCTCGGGATTGGAGTTGGTGTAGTCACGGGCTTGGCCCATTTGTTAATTCCCACTCTTTGTTAGGAGGTGTCATGACGACGACGACAGCTCCAGTGGCAGGGGGGGACCCAACGGCGCTTATGGACAATTCGAGGGTTCTGGGGTCTAATAGGAGGATTCATCACCCGCGATGTAAGAACTAAGCCTTCCGCTGTGATCACCCCTCTTGCACATGATGAAGTTGCTTGAAATACAAGAATTCTTGACGACACTAGTTAACCGAGGATGGGAAGCAGTATGATGAATTGAGACTTGCTGGTATTTTGAAATAATGAAGTGAGGCATACCAATAGTTTGGTATGGCCGATCGTAACAGAGGATAAATTTCCGGCTTAGTGTTCTCCTTGGCAGAGTTGCCCATTTCCTGACTAAAAGTCTCGTTTCCGCCAAGCAGTCGACTGAACTGGAAGAAGTCTATGTCTGGATTAAACTTAAGTTGTATAGGGACCTGGGTTTTGATACCTTGCTGCCTATCAACCAAGATCCTCTATGATATGGGTGCAACCGCCGTCAATAATGGCTCGCACTCATTATGATATGCCTAGGCTCTGTTCAGTCCCATGTCTATAAGTCTTGGCCTCAGAAAATTGATCCCTGTATGCCTGACAATGTTCGTCTCTTACTACCTGCGTATATATAGCTCATGATTTATCTCCTTATTTGGTCTGGAGTTTCTTCTTCATTATGTGCAAAGTAAGTTGCCGTGCTCTGAACAAAGTAACTTCGTTTGAAAAGGGGTTTGACAGATTGCCACTGATCTCGACAAGGGTCTCAACGGCCGGCATGTGCCAGCAGTCAAGGTGACATTCGTGGCTTATGCTAATCAATTTAACCTGAAGCGTACTGCGAGGGCTTCAGTTTCAAGATTGACGTGGTGGTGTATAAGAGGTGTCATATGTAAGGCGGTGGATCGTGGGTTGGTGTGAACAGGGTTCAACTGTCGGTCAACTAACCCAGGTCAGCGAACGAACGAGTACACTCAAGGTTCCACCGGTAGCATTAGGTAAGCCACCCATATACGTAGTCGTAGATAGATATGGCATCTCACCTCCGTGAGCTATTTAAGTCTTACTATCGCCTGCTCTCCTCGGAGCCCGCCCTACACGTGGGCTGTGCCGTCGGAGCATAACGCTCTTTCCAGAAGGGATATCCCGCGTGTCTTACCCCACGAGTATAACGCCTCGTGCGAAAAAATAATACTAGTGTTGCGGCTGGGCACCCAGCCCTGCGCTCCTCTTTAGGCCCTCGTGATGCCTATTCAGGTTTGCTGCCGCTGACGCCATTGGGCAAGACACAGCGTGTGGTAGACCAACAATTATCTTTCTGACATTCCTCGGGATCCTCGGCCTGGATATATAACAACCGCGCTCAGAATGCAGCGCGCGTAGCCTGCCTCGATACAATGCTTCCGTTTCATTTTTGGAGCTCACCGCTGCATTGGCTGCAAGGGTGTTGACAACTTGGATGCAACTCGAATACCAAGACACCACCATGACCCCAGACTAGAAAGATCGTCACCAGGATTCCCAAGAACAGGACCTAAGCAGTACTGCCCAAGACCAAACCCAAGAGCGATATCCGAAAAATACCCTGTCGACAGTCAGGTTACTATACCACTGGTGTCATAAACGGGAGTCGCGAGATAAGGATTTGAATTCTTCGTCTTTAGAATAAGACTTCGTATTTCAGCCTAAAAGACCAGCTAATAATTGGATATAATGGCGTCGAGTGAAGAAGTCAAAGCTTCGGTCTCGGACCCTATCAAAGTGAAACTGAGTCCGGTGGAGGAGACCATGATCTTGACGTTGTGGAGTCGAGCCCGTGATGCCGCCTCTCCAAATCCGATATTGGGCGATAATCATGCCCAAAGAATCCTAGACCGGGTCGACGCCGACAGTTTCAGCCCGACGCTGTTTCCCCGTGACCGCCGGTATGACGACTACATCATGGTACGCGCCAAATGCCTTGACGAGTGGTGCAAGGACTTCCTGCGGACACATGCCCGAGAGCCCGTCGCCGTACTCTACCTAGCGTGCGGGTTGGATCTCCGGGCCATGAGACTGCAGTCGTCGTGCGGCGACAACGTGCAGTGGATCGACCTCGATAGACCCGAAGTCGTAAACCTGCGGCGCCGCCTCATCCCAGACGCAACGTCTCAGGCGGCCGGCGACCACAGAAAATGGGACTACCGGCTTATCGGGGCCTCAGTGACGGACGAGAGCTGGATAGATGAGATTCCGCAGGACCGTCCGCTCTTGGTCGTTGCCGAGGGACTATTTCCATACCTGGCGCCGGAGCAAGGCACGGCGCTCCTGCACAGACTGGTGAAACACGCGGTGTCGGGTTGTATCGTCACGGACATCGTGGGCACGGTACTGACGCGGCACCACTTCCTAATGCCGCTGTTTCGCGGGATGAGCGTGCGCCTGAAATGGGGTGTGGACGACGGCGAGGAACTCGCTAGGGCGCACCCGCGCCTATGCCTCGCTGAGGCGGTGCGATTCCATGATTTGCTACCTGGCATGTTTGCTTCGGGTGCGCCGCCTTCTCTAGGCATACTCACGCCTGTGTTCTCCCTGCTTCCGTCTTGGCGTACTTATGGACAGATGCTGCGCTTGGAATTTTAGCCGGTTAGAGTTGGGTCTGATAGACACTCACGTGCCATTGTCAGTATTCGGAAGGCCTCAGGGGCTTGACATTTTGCCCTAATGGTATGTTGTTGTGGAATCTTCTTTACTGATAATACCTACATTGAGATAGAGTAGAGTGGCGTTGGGGTGCAACCGGTCCGGGGAAGAGCATGGGTGTGCTTGGGAGGCTCCAGCCCGAGCCGTGGGTAAATGGGACGAACTTGGAGTTGATGGAAGCGTTGTGTATTCTCGATTTATGTAGCGTTGCTCCGAATCTTTTCAAATGCGCTGAGTGACGCCGATACTTAACAATTAGGACCAATATTAAATTAGCTCAATGGCACGCCCTACTCATTGTTTTTCGGAATGCTTCTCTCAATTTGAAACCAATTACCATCGTTGTCGTTCACGTCAGTCCAGCCAGACCACATTGACACAGCATCCCTGGCCGTCGGGTATATCTAGGTGCGCCATGATGCCTTCGTCCACATACCAGATCTTCACGAAGCTCGTCGAGTGGTTAGTCGAACGGAGAGGATATAGTCTCCGGAGGGCGTGATGGCAGTCCCGTGGACGGCCGACCTGGAAAGATGGATGAGCCTCTACAACTTTTCCCCACAATAACCCATTCTCATATACTAATGAGACAACGCTGTAACTAGCACCCACCCTTGTGGTAGTTGCCGTAAACCGTGTATCTCTTCTTATGGTGTACTTCCACGAAGTAACTCGTGGTACATATTGGCATACTAGGCATATTTCGAGTGCCGAAGGAGGCAGATGTCAACCTCCCTTTCACTGGGTCAAGTGTACGTGGATGGATCGGCCCTCCGCAAATTGTCCCGAAAGCTGAGTGGGCCGGATCCCGCTTCAGACCGAGGAAGACTGCCGGTGACGGCTTTCGGGCAACAGGTGTGATTAGACAACACGCACTTGCGCCGGAGCTGCTAGCCCCGTCATGTTTTTGTTCTATTATAAGGCATGCCGTCGGTCGTCGGGGGAGTTCTTCCATTGGGCGACTTGCCTGCCCACTCACGACGCGACTCGATAGGCAGACCGGCATCGGGCTTATGCACATCGACCGAGGTGAGGGCGATACTAAGTACGTAGTTGGTACCTGGTTGGGAATGCGAGGTACAAAATACAATATATTGGGTCGGGCAAGGATCGACGTGTTGCATTCCGATACGAATTATACATACAGACATAGTAACATACAGTTCACCCGAGGCTTCTTTGCTGTGATACCTGCCCTGTCTCATGAACGTAAGCGAAATGTGCTACACGTCCTTCTGAAATCAAATGTCATTTGGATGATACTACTGATAGGGTCCAAAAGGTATATCCCTGGTAATATGGTGCTCGCAGCAGAAAATAGTACGTTCGTCGAGTATCAGAGTCTTACTTTTGGGTCCCCCAAACCCCTTCCATTACGTCGTATTCGTTTGAACAGACATTCCTCATACCATTGAAGACATGCCCAAACTAAGAGTCGCCAGTCCCAGTCAAGATCTTATTTCCCATGCTGAACCCTGGGCGTCGACAAAGGGCTTTGTGCATAAACAAAACCAGAACCGCAGATAATTCAGCGTATGTTAAGACTTTGGAGTCGATCTACTAGGACATCAAGCTGCATTCGCGCAGATTCATCTAATTCTTCAGTCTTTCCAAGTTTCGCTGCAGCGGTGATCAGAGGTTCGGCAAAGCGCTGACCAACCGCTGCGTCCATGCCGGCCGGGACCAGGTCTTTACGAGCGTTGAAGAGAAAATAGGCGAAATTGGCAACTTGAAGGAGGAACGATTGGTTGTCTTTCCAATACTCGACAAAACCATCCATATCTGCGCTGGTAGAGCGCGTGTCTGGAAATATTTCGTACTGTAGTCGTTCTATGACTTCAGGTTTTGAAAATATGTTGGAAGCGTTGCTCTTCTGGGCTGTAATGATCTCCTCCTGAAGCCATTGGACGGCGCATGCTTTCAGAGTCTCGAACTGACAATTCTCAAGTAGGTCTTGTAGTATGTCTAGTCGGCTTTCGTCATCTGGATCGGAATGGAGCAGGGTGCCAGCAAACCTCGTTGCAGCATTCCTTACTTGGATATCGGGGTGGAATACAGCTATTAATGTCAGATAGTGATGGTAGACCATGTAGCTCGTGTCTTCCGTTGCGGCTATTAAGCCTCTATGGTGCAGCCCAAGCCCGATAGCTATTAAGGCGTCTGCCACGCCAGGGTTATTGGCGACTTCGGTTTTGGCGTCCGGACCAAGGAAGAGCCGTATCATGTCAAGGTGATCCGGGAACAAGTTCAGTTTGGGGTCTGGGTTATCTGAACCAAAAGCGTCTGTCGAAAATATCCAATACGCAATTAAACACGCGGTCCCGCCTTGTGACAGTTGGATATCATCAACTGAATCAAATGTTTCAAGATCTGGTAGTGGATTGGCGTCGCTTGGATGGCACACCACCTCCCGCACGAAAGCAGTGGAACATTCATCAATACCAAGATCTCGTAGCAAGGCCTTCGAAAGTTAGGAATGTTAGAAAAGCTGCCAAACCAGCAAGGAAGGGGGACACGAACCACAAGTTGTCCTATCACAGCGTCCCGCTTCTGCAAAGTCTCATCCTCTCGAAATGCTTGTGTTGCTGTGACTTTTCCAGGTATAAGCTTCTCGGGGTGGTACACCTCAAGTAATCTGCGAGACCACTGCATTTCATGTGCGTTGACATATCTCTGCAAAATACAGGTTGTGAAAGATTGCAGAAGTCTCTGGTTTAAGTCACTCTCCTGCGGGTCTTCCTGCTCGGCTTCTGGGTCGGGGGCATTCTTAGAGCCATCGCCATGCTCATCAGGGTTGGCTACATCAATACTAGAAGTGCGTGTAGGGAGGGGCGGCCTGACACGGCCCGAGAGTGATCGTACCAGATTAATTACGGCGGTTGTCATTTCAGATGTTGGTTGGTACGCTTCGAGGACCGAGACCAGCGACGGTCCTAAGAAACGGGAAGAATGTTTGGTTTTGATTCTGCGTAGGAGGATAGCAAGCACCCCAATCAATGCGATGAGACGACCAGGTACATCACTGGGCTTGAGACCATAATGACGCTCGTCCGCTACGTCGCCTTGGTCTTCTTCAAAGGGCCTAGCCAAGGCCGCGAATGTTTCCATGACCTTAATAACGACCTCGCGAGGATTTCCTAGGCGAGCAACAGTCTCTAGACAGGGCTCGTACCCGTCAATAGCAATAAGCATCCGCACAAGATCCCAGCCGATCTCTCGGGTGAGATCCGCATCTTGAAGGACCTCATTCAACGTTGGCAAGACGTCTGGTGTGGTGACATGGTACTGGAGGATAGTGAGATAAGTGAAGCGGTCCTCCTTAGCGCCTTCTCGGATGGCTGTGATGGACTCTGATAGCTCAGGCATCTCGACCTCTCTATTGACAAGGTGACTGGCTGCCTAGCGATGTTTCCACACCAAGAGGAATTTCTGGGCGATGATCCCTTAAGTGAAGTGATCAAAAGAGACCTGTGTCAGAACCAGGATCAATATCAGGCGTGCTATTTCTGTATTGTAAGTTAGGTATGCAGGCACAATGACGTGGGCGAGATGCGTGAGGGGCAATGTTGGCGGTGTTCTAGATCGTGAGTAGAGTAGTAGCAGAGCGTGGGGGATGACCCAAAACATGGGAACCAACGCTGGCTAAACCTCCAAGGCTAACAGCTAACCCCTGCAAGGGAGATCTACGTCACTAAAGTTCCCCTGCGACGAGCCCTAAGAAACTGCGACCCGCGTATCATCAGTGTTAGCGTCCAGGTGCTAGGTACCTGCCCTTTGCGCCCACCGTGCCTGTGCGAGGCGGTCTGAAAAGAACTTGAAAGACTTTACACCACCAATATAACCACAGAGTCTCTCAAGTTTTTTCAGACCGCCCCGCCTGTGCTTCACTTGGGTACTTACTTTACCCAACTAGGAACATACATACATACTTAAGTACCTGCTTCAAGATGTGCTTATCTAATTGAAATGAGAATAGGAGAGCGTGTGAAGTAATAGGCTTTAAGCATTTGAATTGGACAAGTGGAATTTGAACATGAAACTTTCATGAGAGTGAATTAAAGATATCGTACAGTACTACATAAGCGAGAATATCTGGGTATTCAAACATACATGTAAAGTAAGTACCTAAGGCTACATATGGTGTACCTGTACCAGCAGAACAGGTGCCCACTAAAAATATAGTGAGCTTTTCTGACCTTAGATGCAGGATATCACGGACTTCCTTCATGCGAAGGAGAGAATACTAGAAGTTCTTCGCTAAAAGCACCCTGAGACTCCAAAACCGCCGGCTAGATGAAAACATGCGATGATATCTGGCAAACTTAGGCACAAAAATCGAACTCTACCATGATGTATGTCCGCCATCGATAACGAGATTGTTGCCAGTCATGAAGCTACTGGCCTTGCTGAGCAGGAAGAGCGCTGCGCCTTTGAATTCGGTTGTCTCAGCGAGTCGGCCCACTAGATGGCGTGTTAGCTATTGCACTTATGAGCAAAGGAGATGAGATAGATAGACATACTCATATTCTCAGCCTCCCACTTCTCCCGCAGTCCCGGGACTTCTTCGAAATTCTTGAGCACCATAGGTGTTATGATGTGGCCAGGGCTGATGCAGTTCACTCGGATGCCTCCCGTGCCGTCTTTCCTGATGGGACTCCATTCCATTGCGAGATTACGAGCCAATTGAATAACCGCGGCCTTCGATGAGTTGTATACCTGTCATGAGGTGTTGGCTATCTGTGGTGGGAACGAGCGAATTCATCATAACAGTACTTACAGGAGAAATGAGCCCCTTGTTGGCTACCTGCCCTGACATGCTTGCAATGAAGCACATGCTGCCGCGGCACTTATATTTGAACATCTGACGAGCGGCCGATGTTGCTGTCATCATGACACCCGTATAGTTGATTGCCATGATCCTCGCTACATCATCAGGCGTATAGTCGACTATGGCATTTCGAGTTAGCAATGGCTCTGGAAATGGAGCATGGAGATTTGGTTTTGCGAGGTGATTTGTTATTATCAGCACCTAACTTACCAGCAGGACAAATTTGCTGCACTGCGGCTGCCGCAATGACGCCGTCTAACTTTTGATGTTTGTTTGCGATTGATTCGATCATCTCATCTAAGTGCTTAGAATCTCGAACATCTTGCTGGATGTAGTGGAGAGCACCGCCCCATTTGTCTGCTCTCTTCGCGGTCCTATTCCAATCCTCATCAGGCTCGGGCAGCACATCAAAGCAGTAAACTGGAAGATAGAAATGTCAACTCATTGTCGAACATCCAGGGAGTTCAATCACCAAGCTTGGGCGATTGATATCGAGGCTCACCTTGCCCGCCTGCTTCCACAAGACCTTCGGCTAAGCTCAGACCAAGACCTCTCGCACCACCGGTCACAATGAAAACTCCTCCCTTCAGATCGAAGTCTGCCAGTCTTTGCTGGCCTATGTTCTCATCACTGTTTGGGGCAATCCCAACCGTAGGGTTCTCACGAGGCTCTGGCGGCACAGGCGCTGTCTTATACCGGATATCAGACTCTGATAATTGTTGGCATTTTGAGGCATGAAAGAGCCTACGCTGTGCCACTAGACTCGAATTCGCTGCTGCCACCCTTGGAACGCTCCGTACACTCTGCGTGCAGCGTCGCACGGCGCTTCTCATGATAGGTTGGGCCATGCTGGACCTTTTGAGGTTTCACAATTGGTGCCTGAGAAAATAATCCGTCAAAGAGGTCGAAAGATATAATGCATGTATCAGAGAACCTAGATAAGTAATCCCTGGTCGAGTATGCAATCTTCGGTGTATACCTAGGTAATCACTGACAGTGTTGACTAAGGGCGACGAAGCTGAGATGAGACGCTCGTTTATTTAAATGGTCTCGTGGCTTGGTTTAAGGAGAAGAAAAATCATGGCATTTAGTCGGAATTAGAGTCAATCTATGATTCTATGTGCAACAGGCCTCTTTGCCACTATTTGGCTTACATGGCTTTTCACGATTATCGTCCGGAGCATGCGCTCCTGCCACCGAGACACAATGATTCCTTCAACATTGGCAAACAGCTTCGTCAGTTTCTGAGGCCGTTGTAAGCGAGATCGTCGGTCCACATTACGTGTGTGGAGCATGTTCTTAGTGGTGGTGATGTCAAGATGAAATCATACCGTTTTCGTAAGGTCACCAGATAGTCGGAACGGACAGATTTGGTAACTATCATGCACGGCACACGTGTGGACGGAGCGTTATCTGACTGACCGTTGCAGCTATCAAAAAGAAAAGATTATTCTTGTTTCATCAACCAGATTGTCGGATGTCGGATGGCAACTACTGACTAGCACCAGTTCTGGCGTTGTTCCAGTTAGGGCATACAGGAAAGGTGGAGTTAGCTTCCCACTGGTGCTGTAGGCTTATTCGCTTTAACCTCTTCTAAGCCCGGTCTCTCCGCCGATCGTGTATCGTGTTTCCGCCGGATACTGCTCCGGCCACGGGCGCGTAATTAGGTATAAGATGATCAACTGCTAAGAGATATACTAGGACGATAACAACTCGGTTTTCCGAGTCCCTACTTTTACAAATTATCAAGGCCGGAGCTCACCTCCGGAAACCAACCTGCAAGGCACCATAGCCACGTGTAGTAGTTTCAGCAATGAAACCTTGCTGGTTACCTAACCCAGAGGGGCCTGGAGAATGCTACCAAAATTGAGTTGGCATTGAGCTGGGTAACCTAGAGATGGATGGTTGGAGGCGGCTGAACTGGTTAGGCGACAGAGTAGGTTGTAGTGAGCTACAAGCTACCCAGTATGGAACCCACACACTATAATCACTAACTTAAAAAGATTTGTCGAGCTATCGGGAGAGCCGAGTCCGGAAGAGGCGGACCCTCTGTTCTGTTGCTTGCTCGCCACCCCGTACGGAGCACGGAGCAAGCACACATCGTGTAGTCCGGTTCACATCGACTGCTAAAGAGATAAAATTTTTTCCCATTGACACCTCGGATTCCTTCGTTTCATAATCCAGCACAGCGCTAACGCACAATTCCGGGTATCTCTGGAGCATGAAATCATAGGCGGGCCTCACTGGGCGCTCGATACAAGCGAGACAAGAGACCTCCCAAACCCAATGAGGTATGTATTCGCGAGCCCCAAAGCATCATGAAGCCACTTTATTTGCGCCCTGAAAATGGAGACGAATAAGTTTTTTTTCTCTCTGGACTCCATATATATGTAAGTTGTATCAATTTGCTCTATCGTGTGCTACGCGCTTCTATGTGAGTGGATTAAATATCTGTGCTCTTGCAACTGTACAGCAACGTCGAGGTCATATCGACTGATTTTTTCACGAAAGTCGTGGACTACATGACGTCGATTCAATTCGAGAATTTCATAGCCATCTGTGCTACTTCATGGACAAGCATGGATGGATATGCCCACGAGACGCGAGGCCCATCAGGATGATTTCGTCGCAAACGCTAGCCAGCTTCATCATCCGCCAGCTAGAGTCTCCTCACTCTGCGCAGCTATGTGTACCAATAGCGGTAAATGCTTATGAGGCACCAGCAACGTCTCATTATCGTTAGACTCGAACAGCCATGAGTACGCCGCCACTAACACCACCACCACAAGCGCAATGAGCGATGAACCCGGAGGGATGGAAAGGTGAAACGTGGCATAGCCTGTCGCGCGGCCTCGCTGATAGTGATGCTGGTGAGCGCTGTGTCCCGCGTGTCGAAGGCCTCTGCCTTGCCTATGGACCACTACTACACGGCATCAAGGTCATCGATAGGCAGCAAGCATAGCACCTGGTATAATTAGCAGCTATAGGTCTGCGTCAGCTTTATTCGGGAGAGGCGTAACCCATATTCCCGAGAAAATCACTAGGTTCCGCCTAGGTTGGCATAGAACAGAGCAGGCAAGGACAGCATGCC
This sequence comes from Xylaria sp. FL0933, assembly GCA_022578765.1. Classification (NCBI taxonomy): domain Eukaryota; kingdom Fungi; phylum Ascomycota; class Sordariomycetes; order Xylariales; family Xylariaceae; genus Xylaria; species Xylaria sp. FL0933. The sequence goes on from MU389756.1 coordinate 74,911, forward strand.
AACATCTTAGACTGCAAATGACCCTGGACTGTCCTGACGAGGTCTTGCAAGTTAGAGGTTGGCACATACGAGCCACATACTTTGCACATTCCGCACGAGTTTCGTCTTACTACATATTGTTGGTCACCATACGCAAAGATTTCACAGTCTGACAACGAAGCAGGGTGAACGGGGCGTGGAAAGTAAAACGCTGTCGGGTATCGATTCTATGCTTGATCTCGCTAAACAAGTGAAACAGCAGCCACAAGCGCGCAACTCCACAAAGTAAGTGCTCCCACAGCAACCAATCCCGCCCCAGCTTCCGCGGTGGTTGCAGACGTGGACTGAGGCACTGACCCCCCGGTCCCCGTGGCTAAAGGCGCGAAAGGCACATTGGAATCCGCCGTGATCAAGTTCCCAAACCCGGAGCGCGGAGGCGGCGTCCCAGTCGCAATCGCGAGTGTTGACAGGGTGGTCTCAGACAAGATATCTGTGAGGATCAGTAAGTCCGATGTGTTGAGGGTCGAGCTTGAGGCCGTGGTGTTGCTCTTATGCGGGACGTTCGACATCATTGCGCCGAGCGACGCCGTTAATAATGCGGTGGGCGTCGCCGAGAGTAAACTGGACGTCAGTACGAGGACGGTTGAGGATTTCGTAGTGGTTGCTGTGGCTCTTGAACTCGTCGCTGCTGCAGTTGAGCTGCTTATTACGGCCGATGTCCGCGTAGGCATAGTGCCGTTGTTGCTGTGTGCGTTGGCCCAGGGCGCCAGGAGACATTGTTTGACGAGCGCGCTGTCGACGAGACGGCCGTTTTGATTCGATGGCGTGATGCTTAGGACGTAGGATGTGCTGAAGCTGCCGGCGCCCCAGGCTACCAGTCCCGTGAATACGTCCGAATTGGTGTTGATAAATGAGTTTTGGGCGCAGAATGCCGTCATGCACTGCGTTTATATGTCAGTTGTCAGGCGGCTTTTCAACGCTTGTCCCATATAATTATATGACACTGGACTTACGGATGCATCGGTCGAAGCCCCAGTTTCGCTGATGAAACCTTTCCGTCCCTTGCTTCGCAAGTACTGTGCAACAGTTCTAAAGGCGTCTACGTTGTCGGTGGTGCAGGCAGCGTGGGTACCGGAGTTATCTTCATCCAGATACTTATGAATATCTAGAAGGAGATTATCCGTGCTTCCATCCGGATTCGTGATGGCGAGAAGTGCATCCGCGCTCCCATCCGAGGTCAGCGTCGCCGCACTATCGAAGTTGGTACCAGGGAGCAATATCATCTGGGATGTAGCGCCCGCCTCGCGGATGGCTGTAACAGCCTTTTGGCATGTCTGTGCCCAGATTCCTACGTCTAGATCGTGCGGTTCGTTCATGAGCTCGAAGATGATCCTGTTGTTCGCGGCATATTTCCCTGCTAGCTGTCCCCAGAAACTAGCAAACTGCTCGTCGGTTGGGCCACCTTGTCCTATGATCTGTCCGTTCCATCGCGCAAAGTTGTGCACGTCTATCATGCAATAGGCGCCAGTATTAAGACACGACTGCACCAATTGGTCGTATTTCGCGAGATTCGAGGCATCGAGGTCGCTCCCCAATTGGCCGTTCATGAGGAATTGCCATGACGTTGCTATTCAACGATCAGCTCCTCGTCCCGAAACCCAGGTACATTCTTGTCCGTACGTATCCTCAATAGATTTATCCCATCATCCTTTACGAAATGGCTCATTTGGCTCGGTCCATCGTTCAGAGGTAATTGGGCGGATTCGGGAGGACATGTCCCCTGAGTATATATAGTTCAGCGGAATGACTCGGTGATGATATTGATGCACGGCAATAATCTTACATCGATCTGACAACCAAAATCGCCTCCTGCTATAGCCACTCCCTATTTTTCCAGATTCGGTCAGCAAGTCGTCGCACTTTTTTTAATTCTCTGAGCAGCGAAAAACGACGTACCAGAAATTGAACTTTGGCAAAAGCCGCCGGCAAAAGAGCCAGAGAAAGAAAGGTCGGGAAAAACATGATCAACACGATAAAGAAGAAGAAAAAAACAGGGCAAGGAAAACCCCAGTATATACAAGAAGCGAACTATTCACAAATGTGACAAGCACGAAAAGAATAAGAAAAAAAAGAGAGCACGCCAGAAGTGTGTGGTTTGTTCGACGTGAGAAAACGTCGCGAACCGCCTTCGCGGAGAGCAATCAATACTAGTACTTACATACAACCATTCATTATATAATACACAGACCGGCATACTTACCAGTCGAGGCGGGTGCAAAAAAACTTGGCACCGCAAAACACTCTATACCACCAATATAGCCACTTATTCAACCCTTGGTTTTTGAAGCTATCTCATTAAAATACCTTTCAAAGGCTTAAATAAGTATTCCATATTAGAAATTGCGTTGAAAACTACCTAGTTAATAATTAGTGGTTGAATAAGTGACTATGTTGGTGGTCGAGGCGGTGAGGTAAAAACTAGGCACCGCAAAACACTTTATACCGCCAATATAGCCACTTATTCAACCCTTTATTTTTGAAGCTATTTCGTTAAAATACTTTCCGAAGGCTTAAATAGGCGTGCTATATTAGCAACAGCTTTAAAAATAGCTATTTAGATCATTAGGTGGTTCAATAATTAGCTATATTGGTGCTATAAAGTGTTTTGCGGTGCCTAGTTTTTACCTCACCGCCTCGGTGGTTTAGAGCGTTTTGCGGTGCCAAGTGTTTTTGCACCCGCCTCGCCAGTACCGGTCTAAACTAAGCATTTTAGTGGCCGCGGATGAGGAAGGTTGCATGTAAAAAATACGGCGAATCCTGGCTCTGTGGCACCGCGCAGACGAAATGTCCCGACGAGTCCAGACCTTACCATACAATTGGCCGAGGACCAGCCCAATTGGTACAGGTATCAAACAAGTCGTGTCTCAGGTTGAGAGCCACTAACCCGGGTGGCGACGAACACACAGCTAGGTTATCGGTCCGTCGTCTACTGTGATCCTGTCTAGTACCAATCGAGGCTACATGTAATTCCTCAATGCGACTATGATGATTCTCTTCATGATCGCGGTGGCTGCATTGATTGACGTGGTTCGATGCAGAGCCTATGGTGCTGTCGGGATGGTTCTTACGAGGGAGGTCGATCAAGATCTTAGATATGTATATACCGGTACAGAACCCGGTGCTACTGTACCTAATCCTTGGTAGTTCTTCATCGACGGGCCCAAGATCAAAACAGCTCTAATCCTGGTTTAGCCCAATCGTAGATCGCGTTATGCAGTACCGGGACACTTAGCTCCATCTACTGGCTCATAATTCTCTTGTCTAACCGGTCCTTACTTATTGTTGTCTAGAGAACACAATCATACAAGAAGATAGGGAAGGTGCTAGATACATTTTGTATGCAGAGGAATGACCTTGACCGCGCCCACACCCTTATTCTTTATGCCAGCTGTCCAATAACAATAAGAAAAACTCCACTGCGTAACCCAAAATAGCAGATGCCGGTATCATCATCGCCAGCCTTCATCATCTCCATTCATGAGAATCCTGAAGGACAATGCCTCGCATGTCATGTAGGAAGAGGGCGGAGCCTCGTCTAGTTAATGGTAACACAAAGTACGAATATACACGTCGTCAGACTGGATCATTAATCCTCCCACTCCTCATCATACTGATCGATCAGACGATTCTCAGCGTCTCGATTGTTTCTCGCCCTCGTACTGGACGATCCCGATAAGTGGTGGTATCCTCTCCGACTTGGAATTAGCCGAGCGCAGGATGATGTAGCAATGACGAACATGTCCTGCGATTGAGGTTAATCATACCGAGGGCTATGGGATGGGGAACTTGTCTTGTGAGACTGGAGAGCGACTTACGCAGATGAAACTCCACACACTTGCCCACATCGAGTAGTTCGGTAACTGTCTCCATCCTCGGGCATTCCCTACAGTTCGGTTGTAGAAGATGCCGCCCAACAGGTATACACCAACGGCTACGACCAAGATGATGGCAAAGACCGATCCAGGGCCGACACTACCGGGTTTGTGCGGCTCTGCAGTAGCACAGGCATGCGCAGACTTGACCTTGAAGACGTAATTGCATTCGTCGGGATCTACGGCAATAAAGGAAACCTGAGCATTGCCGGCAAGCGCATCTCTGTCGCAGGTGAAAAATATAGTCGTAGATTTCCTGCGAATCTGATCGCCGTCGTCGTCTTTGTCCTTGCTGCCACTACCTTTCTTATCGTCGTCATCTTCGTCATCTTTGCCTGTATCCTCGTCGCTTTCATCCGGCGTCGACGAAGATGGTTCATCCTCGTCCTCATCCTCGTAGTCTCTGTACGATGCGCCGGAGTGTACGGCGCCCCTGCTGCTTATACTCCGTGACCTCGACTTTCCAGTTCCACAGTGAGAACCACCGGTGTATTGTAGGACCAGTTCTTTCCCACGCGTTATCGGGCTAGCCGACTGGAAGCCCAAGCTGTAGTACTCCCCCTTGGAGACATAGTATGCGCTGATGTTCTGCCACTTGCTCTCATCGATATCCTTCACACCGTCCTCGATGGGCTCGACGACGGGGTTGCAGATGTTCAAGGTAAAATTGGCGCCGTAATCGAAGCCCCTCGCCTTGTAGTCGGTCAAAGGTGCGCCGCGACTGTGCGCGGGCCGCGACCCATCTGGTTTTGGTTTTATGGCGGCGTCGGGTCTAAGATCGAAGAAGGCGCCGGATGTCGAGGAAGCGGTACAAGCGGTCGTGGTCGTCGTGGCTTGCGCATCGGATGCAGCGGCAGTGGACGTAAGGGCGAGAAGAGAGAGAATCGCCGGGTATACCGGCGGTGAGATGATGCTTGTGAAGCGCATGGTGCTTTACCAGCTCGATGAAGCCGTGGAAGCGCTCAATGCGCCGTTTGTGATAGCTGACCCTAGGCAGCCGTGACAACAAGTAATGGAAATGGAAACGGAAGAAAATGAATGAACGGAAGTCCACCAATCAAGGCGACCGAGATGATATGCGGCTTTCCTCTACAGATGCTTCCCAAAGAGCATCAGAATTGGACTTATTGCCAACAAATCCAAGAGCAAATAGATAGATGTCCTCTGAATCACAGCTGACATCTGGCAGACTACACTAAAAGTGATTAGTGTATCGGGACAACGCGCGTGCGGTCCCTGACACATCTGACTGGCCTCTGTGAATGACGACAACGTGCATATTCAATGGTGAGAAGTAAACGGTATTGATAAATATTATGTATTAAACCGGTATCCATCTTCCCCTCGCTCTTTCTTGCATACCTGAATGTCGCCTCATTTCTGACTGGCAACTTCCTCAATATATAAGCCGCCCCATGAGGCAGTCCTTAAGGAGATATCCAGATGAGATGGATTTGTGGTAAAAGATGAACAAAATCATGCGGGCCGCTGTATACGTGCCTCAAACTCAGCTGCCCAATAATGTTTCCCTCAAAAGTTCTGCGTCATATTCTTGACGATCTTAGTTGCGCTCTATCCTCTTTCTCACTTATCAAAAGGGGTTCAATTCGTGAATGTCGCTCTGCATACCGTCGTCTTTCGTGACATGGTGATAGCTGGCGGAGCTGCACTACTACATTGGGCTTGAAGTATCTATATTCCTGTTACTTGTCGGGATCTTGACAGACCCCGACAGACAATGTCACATCTGCCTTTTGAGAATATTAGTTAACAAACTAAGCAGCTCCTTGAAGCGCCACCTTGCGATAGCCCCTGTGAAACTCCGGTTACCTGGGCTTCCAGACACGTGAATCTATCGTGTGACTTGCGCAAGACCGTGATGCTGTTCAGCGGCGGTTCTGTCTCAGCGCGATAAATCGTGTGTTTGAGATACTCTGCTTTGCCTGAGTTACCAGTTACCTGGCGCCCCTCTGGAAAGTTCTAATGACGGCTTCAGCTTTGCACCCGCTCCGTCGCTGTTGCTGGTCATGCGTGATGTCCCAACGGGAGAGGGAAACATCAACTCAGTGACTCAGCCACGGTACATTCCAGCGATCAACATACAGAAAAGACCACGGTATACTACTGTACGAGGTATTGCGAGCAACCTCGACACTGTATCATTCCCGAGAGCCCATTCCTATTTCACTCCCTTCGCTCCCTTCTTTCTATCAACTCCGCATGGAATTCATTGAAACGCGCTAAGACGAAAACAACGCCTTTTCTCTGTGCACTCCGGCAGATCAAGTTAAAAGCTTTGGCAAAGTCTGAATTATAGTTCGCGGCCACCTCCGTCCTCCGCGGTTCGATTGCAGAAAAGTGTCGGATTTCTAGCACGGGTGCCGGACGACACCGGTAAATGATTGAGGCGACTGGCATAATACATGGCTAGAGAAACTATGAAGGTCCAGCGAGACAGTTGCTTGGGTAAAGTGATGTCACCCGCACCGAATACGAGAATCTGACTATCCCTGGCGTAAATGCAAAAATGATGAAGAGATAACTAGGGTGGCTGGGAGATGCTGTCCTAAATTACAGGGCCCGGTTGCGGATATTCATTGGGCATCAACAAGTGCCCTCGTCTTAGGGCTGGAAATCACGAATCGTCTCGTGCAATCATGTCCCTCGCTAGAGAGCAGAACTGGGAGACATGTAACTGGAAACGACCACTATGCCCAAGGTCACGGGCCCTTGCCCAGCCGTACTTGGGAAACACTGAGAAGTTTAACAGCATAATCCCTGCTGAACCTGGTTTGCCATGTCTGGAAAGGGATGCACATGGCTGTTGAAAGACCTTCACAGCCGTTTTGGGATCTGGGCTTCGGTTCCCACGTACCGAACCTCTCGCGTGGTTCAGGATTTCGCTATTTAGCCTACCTTCTCTTAACAGACGTCGTGTACAGCTGCTTTTACTCTTGCTCGCCTCGTCTCTTGTTTTTTCTGCCCTCGACGGCATCGTTAAACTACAGAGAACCCCACGGGAGCCATGCGCTACTTCTTGGTTCTCTGGCTGGCGACGTTACTCCGAGTCGTAGCCGAGAATCCGTTCATCTCGCCTAGGAACTCCGCGAAGGGTCCAGGAAAATATACTACCAACGCCCGGTGGCCACTGGGATCAAGCCAACTCGTCGCATTTCATATTAGCTGGAAGGAATACCGGATCGAGCTTTGGCAACAATCCTTGAACTCCGGTGCTAAGGAATCGGTCAATCTTATATATGGTCGTAAGAGATGATTCCGAAGGAAACAATTACGTCAATGTCAGAGTTACTAAGTTATTCTAGAAAATGGAGGCCAGGACTTGCCACAGAGTTTCTTTTGGACCGTCCAGACTTACGAGTTCCTATTGGCGGAATCCCCGGTGTTCTTCTTCACATTACAAGATAACAACAATGCAACAGCCCGAGAGAATTCGCCCTTTTTTAATATCACCATAGCCACTGTCCCTCCAAACCCTCCAAACCCTGTGAGCTCTCTACGCCCTGAGACGGCAGAAAGCTCTACGGCCCCAACGACCAGTTCAATTTCGACGACCTCGACGATATCAACAGCGACATCATACACAGCTTCAAGCCCAGCGGGACATGCTCTCCCAACTCAAGGACTTTCAGCTGGCGCGGCAGCCGGAATAGGCATTGGAGTTTCATTGAGCGTGGTGTTCTTGGTTTCCATACTTGGTGTTCTATTTCTTAGGAGACGGCATCAAAGTCAACAACAACAGCAGCCAGCAGAACTACCATCGTGCGAAATACGTGGGTGCGAGACTGGAAAATCCAAACGAGACACGCTTATAACGAAAATAATAACTAAGTTCGACCAGCCGCGAGTAGAACTGCCCGGCTAACGCGAATTACTGGAACTCATGGAATAGTTTCTTGAGTAGGACTGGGCAATCAGGCTCATCACATGTGTTAATAGCATATTACTGACAACAAGACTTTTTATTCATGTATTTAGTTTAGGTGCGCTGTTCCGACTTTAATCGGCGAATACGGACCATGCAACTTCTCAACTTGGAGACGAGTTATCACTTGAGTCTCTGCTAGTCCATTAGTAGGACATGACGGCAATGCAGGCGCGCTGAAGATAACAGAATCTCGAGCGTGAACATATAGCGAGTAATACCCTCTATTCTCTAATACCCGCAAACCTCTTAAGTTAATATTAGATAGGGTGGCCTAACTTCACTCTCCCTTGAAATTATTACAAAGTCCCTTTCTGCACTGTGGATGTTAGCCGTGTCGAAACTACGTTCGTGCGCGGAGCTTAATATCTTTTTTTGGTCTAAGCAACACCAAAGTATAATGAATAATTGCGATGACGGAGTCACATGATGTCTAAGGGTTTGATCTTTATATCACGGTGGAAGAAGCACAAGGTGGCCCCTTAAGTTCCTCTCCCTCGAACGTTTGTTTTTTCCCCCAAGAAGTTGTGAACCAGTCCATCCATCTATATTGCAGTCATCATAATTGCGAAAACCAACGTCCCCCGAGTTTACTACGATAGCCTTTACAGAGAACAAGATGTCGCTGCAAGATGAAATACAAGACCAAGAGGTTTCAATCGAAGCTCTTACATATGATATGTAAGTCTTCTGTGCACTGTCGCGATACATCTGAGCTAACTCCTTGGGAAGCCACTGTGAAATAGCAATGTTCATGAACAAGTATGCTGTCAAGGATACTATACGCCGAGAACCAGACACGCCTAAGGCGCCAGCAGGACTCAACCCCTTCAGAGGTAAGTTATAGTAAATAAAGAATATCCTTCCTTGGCTACTATCGTGTTAATTCTGGAAAACAGATCCTGAGATTGAGCGTATGTTCCGGGAGCGGAGCCTATTCCCCCGCTACTGGGGCCGAGCTTGAGAAGAGTATCAAGGTTAGGGGCCCCATGAGTATCGGCAGGTACATAGTTGACCACTTTCCATTCAACGGGTACAAGGGAAATGGTTTGACGAACTTGGGATGTAGCGTGTGACAGTGGTTGTGTTTGTTGAATGTGGTGATGGGCGCGAATAGTCTTGGCAACCAGGTATTGGAGATATAGCGTACCTCGTGGCACGGTTACATGGACGCTTCCTTCGCCTGGGACACTTCCGTGCAGCCGGCTACCATTAAAAAAGGCTCCTGCATATACGGCATCACGCATATAGTTCATATGTATGTACGTGTGAGGCGGCAAATTACAGGGTTCATTGCCCACGGTTGTCGATCCTTTAGACAGGGACTTAACCTTAGAATTAGGCAGCAGTTCAATTTACAGTTAAACACCTTAAAAGCAATTATTTACAACTTATTTCAATCAATCCGATAGCAGCGAAGGCGCGATAAATCTAGCCAATTGACAGACAGTGCCAGGCCTTAACTTACCTGGTCCAAACAGCCCCCGAATATGGCGGCGGACCAGAGACACAATGGCATCGAAGCCGTCTTCTCCGCCCTCGGCGGAGAGGCCCGTTCCGGCGACAGCGCAAACCAGACCTGGTTCGAGCACTCGTCGGCCAAGCGCATCAACACCGACACGGTGATCGCGCAGTCGCTGGCAGCGCAATACCCGGACCTAGACCTGCTGATCGCGCCGCGGACCAACGGCCTCGACCTCGTGGCCTACGCATCAGCCGGCAACGCACGCTGCTGGCCCATCATCACCGAGTCGGCGTCAGCATCAGCGTCAGCATCTCCATCGGAAGAGTGGTCGACGGCGTGGACACCGAAGAAGAACGGCGTCTTCGCCCCCGTCGAATGGACCGTTTACACGCCCCCGGCGCGCCGCATCGACGGCGACCTCGGCGCGCTGCGCTCGCTGCTGCGCTTCGCCAAGTTCGGGTATAGCTGGTCGGGCCACGACTTCATCGTGTACGTCGTCGACGGGCGCGATGGCGCGGAGCCGTACGGCGGGTCGACGAACCACTACATCCTGACCTCCGAGCGCGTGCACGCCGAAAGTCTGGTCCTCGCTGCTGGATCCTGGGCGAACGAGCTGCACGGCGAGGTGTGGGTGTTCGACCAGGGGTTCTGGCGGAAGAGCGCGGAGCTGTACCGGAGCATCCTGGGGGCTTCGTGGGATAATGTGATTCTGGAGGAGGGCATGAAGAAGGCGATTATCGAGGACCATGTCTCGTTCTTCGAGGCCCGCGATACCTACGCCCGGCTGAAGGTCCCGTGGAAGCGCGGGATTATATATCATGGCCCGCCGGGCAATGGGAAGACGATTTCGATTAAGGCTACGATGCATATGCTGTATGAGCGAAAGAAGCCTATCCCGACGTTATATGTGCGGTCGTTGGTCTCGGTGAGTTGTTCTTCTGGCATGTTATAGTGAAGATACAGGCTGCTAACGCTGAAATTTCGTGCACTTTTAGTATGGCGGGCCTGAGCGCGCACTTATGGATATCTTTAATAAGGCGAGACAATTCGCACCGTGTTATCTCGTATTCGAGGATCTGGATAGCATTGTCTCAGATCAGGTGCGCAGCTACTTCCTGAACGAGGTCGATGGTCTCAAAGCCAATGACGGCATCTTCATGATTGGCTCGACGAACCATCTCGACCGCTTAGATCCGGGCATTTCTGTAAGTCCAGCACCCATACTTCTTCCACATCTAAATCTAAGAAATTTTCGTAAAAGGGTGGCTAACCTGGAGCAAGAAACGCCCCTCGCGGTTCGACAGGAAGTATTTCTTTCCGGACCCGGACCTAGAGCAGCGCATCGCGTATTGTAAATTCTGGCAGCACAAGCTGGCCGATAACAAGGACGTCGAGTTCCCCGATAAGCTGTGCAAGGCTATCGCGGAGATCACGGATAAGTTCAGCTTCGCTTACATGCAGGAGGCTTTCGTAGCGGCGCTTCTGGCTATCGCCAGACGGTCTAATGGTTTAGAGAGGCGCAGCGAGGAATCGGTGACGCGGGATATGGGCGATGGATGGTTGGATGTGTGTGTTAGTGGGAGTAGCGACGATGATGATGACTTGGATGATCTCGTCTTGTGGGTTGAGATCAAGAAGCAGATCGAGACATTGCGCGAGGGCATGGAATCTGAGAAGACCGTAGCACACAGTAAGAATAGGTCTCGGAGGGACTCCTGATTGAGGCGGGCTGAATCGACTTATCTGTCGTTTTCTAGCCGAGTCTAAAGCCAGGCGGCCTCTTGTGGAAGCAATTCACACTCATGAATGGTACTCCAGTACGCCTCATCCCAAGTCAACACGTGACACAGCCCTGCTCTATCGTAGATTGATTGCGCTACACGAAGGTGATACATTTCGCATCCGAGAGCCGTGCGTCTATCCATCTGTCTACAATTGAGGGCGACTATCTGTAACAAATCGGAGCAGTCCTATCATAGACCTTGTAATTCCCCAACGTCCGGTTCTTAAGGGAGACGAATGTTCGTCGAATGTCTGAGCAAACACGGCTCAAACCGTTCTATTGTTTCTGGAAGATTCGCCTTTCGCCTCCGACGTTTCTCTCCCTTGCCTACGCCGGGCAAATTGGTGCGACATGGAGCACGCCTGAAGAGGGCTCACCGACTAATAAACGCAGTAGGCGCGCCCGACAGCTCAGAAACAGCACATAACTGGCTATCCAGCCAACAAGTGTCAGATGACCTTGTCACTGGGCCATAAAAATATTGCTCCCTGAACACCGATATGGCCTGTTCTCTCATTGGTATAAACCTCAAGCAACGCGACGCGACTGCTCTCACATATCACGTCATCTCTCTCTACAGATATCGCGCCTGCTTCAAATCACGAGACTTAAAAATCAGACCCAGCCATGTGCTACGAGCGGTACAAAGGATACACGATCTGCTCGCACGCCGACCCGCAGAGCACACCGACAGAATCAAAACAATGCGAGGAGTACCTCGCGAAGGGCCATTGCGCAATGGGCAAGAAGTACGTGCTAGTAACAGAGGAGTTCACGCCCGGCCTATGCCCCGGCTGCTGGGAACTCGAGTGGAAGCTCGAGGACGCCATCGGCAGCCTCGACGACGCGCAGAGCCAGTCCGACACGTGGCGGCTGTGGTACCGCATCGGCTGGCCGCACAAGGAGGTCATGCTCGTCATGGACGTCATCTACGTCTGCCGCATGGCGCAGGTCGAGATGTACCGGTGGGAAGGGCCGCGCCACGCCGAGCAGGTCGTGCTCGCGCACTGGACTGCGGTCTTTCTGGTGTTCAAGGACTGGCTTGTTGAGAGGCTCGAGAAGAGGAATGCGAGGGGACAGCTGTATTTCCCGCCTGGGGAGGAGAAGGGGGTTCGGATAGAGAAGAAGAAGGTTCTGCAGCATCTTGTGAGATGGATGTGTGAGTTGAATTTTTCTAAGCCGTGTTGTATTTCTAACCTCGAGATCCCTTTTGCTTTTGATTGCGTGCTTACTGAGCGATCACTTCAGTAGTGAATATGGCGCAGGGCAGATTCAACAACCTTGACATTCCAACTTTCAGGGAAGGTCTAGAAAAGGCTTTCAGCAACTTGATTTACGAATGGGACACACATTTCCGCGAGGAGCCGGGCTGTGATCTTGCGAAAGAGGAATTCAGCAAGTATTGGACGAGCTGGTTCGCAAAGAAAGAGAATGCTCTGGGATACGACGGGGACGAGAACTTCTAAGCATATGTTACTACTGCCTACTGAGCACGGATGAATTATGAGATATTCAGCGTGCGGAAGATCTTGGGATATGCTGCGATATTTGTCGGGCAGTACTATGTTCCCATGCTCAGACCTCATTTATCACCGCCTCCGTTCTGCAACCTGGGAGTCTCTACCGATGTCGTAGAGTCGCTTACGCATCTTAAGTCTATATTCGCCTTGTTTTCCTAAATATTGGTGACTGCAGCATTCTTCATGAATCCACGTGAATACGAAAACAACAGGACTCCGGTCAAGCCCGGAGGGAGAGTGTCTTTTGACGTCTGGATAGCGAGCGCCAGGGGCCGTCGTCAAGAGTGTCGAACAAAAGATTACGCCATCTTAAGATGAAGCAACCGATACATTACTGAGAATTGCGTGTCACGACAACACCCTTGTGAACTCATATTTCGGGCCACGTTGCTATCATTTTGTCGTTTGCATCGGTTTTCATTGAATGGCCTATTCGGTAGTAGAGACGTAATCGTTACAGGGGGTTGAATCGTAGATACCTAGTACGATTCATTGCATGAACTTCTTCATCTAAGGTAAGATGGTCATTCCCCTCTTCTAACCATCTCGCCTGAAAAGCCATTTGACAATATAAGCAAGGCAATCCTCTCTTCCAATATCGTCATCTACCTAATAGAGGACTGGCTAAGAAGGAAAGCATGCCAATTAGCTATAAAAGGTGAAAGAGGAAAAAAAAGGAAAATCGACAAGATATAATTACACAATCATCAACCAGACTAACGTGACAGAGCAAGAACAGCGCAAACTAAGAACCCTGAACACAGCGCACGGGGTTACAGCATAGCTTGAATAATCACTCAACAGAACGATATATTTCAGTGCCAAGAACTTGTTGTGACGTCTCACTATGTTCACCCACCAATGCGAAATGATACTTCACCAACTCAGTTCAGTAATATATTACTTAACTCTCCCCCACGTAACGTCCCGAGGCTTTCAACATCGGCGGCCGCTAGATATTCTACGACTTAAAAGTCAGCCAAGTCTGTATGCGTACGTTGAGCCTCGGTGACTCTAGGTGGATGAGACTATTTTTTTACTTAGGTGCTCGTCATCACACGGCAGGTTTATCCTTCTAGAATTTATCAGATTTATGTTCCTTTAATACGAGCACACTGATGAGTAAACTATCACTTATTGCAGCTAAAAGTAAAATGGCCAAATCTGGACATTAGAGTGCTGTGACTGCGACATTGCTCAATCGTTGGGTGAGAGACTAACTGTGGCTTTCGGACGGTCGTGAGATCGCGAGGAGGGCCTGATAACCACATATCATAGATCAAGTTGCATGAGAACGCAATCAGCTCATTATTGTGCTATCATATACTGCCAACTTAAGCCATCGTGACCATTTTCTTTAGCTCCTTAGCGTCGATGGGGGAAAGTACGATACTTTCATCTCAGCTAGCTCATAGCAGCTCCCTTGCAAATCCATCGCGATATACACAGATGCTATTATACGTTGCAGCTGTAAATATCATAATAACCACTCAGACTGTCGAAAATTTTGCCACCACCAATTATTATCATCGTACAGACCCCGCCCGTCTGGCCATCAATACCAGTCATCTGGCCCGAACAAGATACGTCTTAAAGACCTATCCTTTACCCGTAAAAGGTATTGGAGAGTTTCGGAACATTTCGGTTGGGTCTTCTCGATCTCAAGAACTTCCAGTGATTTTATGAGGTCTTTATTGTTGAGAAAAGCCCTCAATATCGAGACTTCGCTGTAGCCTTGGAACGGTCTGTCAATGGAATCTGAGTTTAAGTCTGGATCTATAGGGCAGCAGGTGTCGAGCTGCGGTACGTTAATCTTCAGTTTGCTTATAGTGCTTGACCTTCCTAAGAACTTTGAAAAATTTACCCAGTCCTCTTCCCAGCCGAAGAAAGGATAGTACCAGCCGCCATCAGCTTCGACCTCCACACACCGTACCTTATCTAGGAAGTCGCTGCATAGCTGTTTTCCTGGGTTCGTGATTATGACAGACTCTTCATAAACTTCGCCGTAGAAGAGGCAATATCTCGGCTCGGGGACGTCGAATCGCAGAACTTCATTAAGACGCTTCAAGAAAGAATCTAGCAGATCCGTACCATGTGCAATGCGGGGGTTGGCCCCTTGAAAGTGAGGTCTAAACAAGTATGATCGAAAACTGAGGCAGTCGACACTTGCATCAAAGGGCAGCGAATTTGGTTGGGGCTTTCCGTATCTCTTGATAGCCTTTGCCCGCGTGACCCGGCAGATCTGGAATGCAGATATGTTTCTCCACTGTCGAGGGTTACCGAATATGATAGCGGGATAGATGTCGTAAGCGATGCATTGAAGTTGGTAAGGCTGGTTTAAGTATTCAAGAATATGCAGCGTAATTTCCGCAGGTAGAGATACTGGTCGGAGCGTAATTGAAGCCTTATTATCTGGCGAAGCCTTGTTGTCGGGCGAAGGCGTAGAAGTATTCTCGTGATTCAGCACACAGGTCTCGCTACACTGAATGAAATCGAATACCTGAGCAGCAATGTCTCTTTGTGCCCTCTTGTCATCTATTCCCCGGTGCCCGAATTGGCTCAAGGGTATTCTCAGCACCTCTGAGGATTGAGCTTTCGCCATTTCCCTTTCTAGGGCTGTCACGAGAATGTGACTCGTGACACAGCGAAGTAGGATTGTGAGTGACTTTTGCTCCCCTGTTCTCTATGTGGAACAACACTTTCCGGTTTTTAATTAGCAGAATTCGAGATGAGCGTATACGATGACTTTGTGATGAGGGATAATATGCATCTCGACTGACACATGACAACAAGAAAGAAAGACATACCTAAGGAGTAGATGACAAGCTGCCACTAATGAGATATCGATGGAGGACAGAGGCCGCGGGCACATAGAACTCGCTGTATCTGATTGTGGAAGTAGCACGACAGTAGTTCTCTCGGAAGATATGTAGGCCGTCCTCAAGTACACGCCAAATGCTGCTGAACTTGGAAGAGACCAGTGGTGATGGCTGGCTTGCAGTAGTAGTAAATGAGTGCTCTGGTTATGGGGAGGTGCAGATGACAGAAGGATCGTGATGCCGAAGAGGTTGCGCTATCCAGATAGATAGGCCTGTCAGCAACGCAGCTACAGGGAGTGGAGGCCGCGCAGAGATGCTCGATCCGTGGAGTATCGAAGAGAATCAATCCCGTGAGTCTGAAGAAGAGGAAATGAAGATGTAGGATGCAGACGTGCTGAGGTATGCCCTTTAGGCGTAGCGGTGGGTATGTGGGCTACGCAAGGTAGAAGAGAGGGGAGGTGAAGGAAGGGACACCGTGAGAGAGAGAGAGAGAGAGAGAGAGAGAAATAGGTTTCAACAACTACTACACCTGCTCTTTAGAAGGAGGTGGTAGCTGCCGTTAAACCAGAAGTGAATCCTGCCTCGCACCTGCGCCTGTATTGTGTACCTCAGGTATCTACCTCAATATAGCCACGCCCGTGCAGTAGGTAAAACCTCATAACTTCTTACAAGCACAGGTATGCACAGAAAATAAGAAGCAATTTAGAAGAGACCACTGGCAGGTTGACACTTCAAGTTGCGACATTCATTTACAAGGTCGTCAGTATGGCATGTGCACTTAAGTACCTACATCCCAACGTAACTGACAGTTGTCTCCTAATGTACCAAGGTACGCAAAAAGGGTAACCTAGGTGACCACATCTACAGCACATATACACACATTGATTTATATGCACGGGTAGATAACTAACGACGTGCCCAATACAAGATCAAAAAGTGTGATTGAATGTTATCTGTCCCTACGCGCCATGTAGTTGATACCATACCAAGCACACATGGACTCCGTCCTCCTAAGTCAACTATATACAATCGTACCTCCGCTTTCCTCTTGTCTAAAACACAACCCCAGCCTCAGTAATATACTGGTATATATCTCGACGTGTTGAAAAGCCCAAGCAACTCAACCCTTCTCCCACACGATGTCTGGTTCTTTCGAACTAGATTTTACACGCTGAATTCGAACGAAAAATTTTGATTTTGAGATTTGCCTCATTACCACATAACCTTCCTTTACTTCAGATACTTCATAATCTCATCTCTCTCCCCAACCGGTATTGTATGCAGCAAGTCCTTGAGACCCTTCAGGGCAGCGGCCTTGTCATGGCTCAACAAGTCTGCCATCTGCCGAGATACCGTCTCGGCCTTCATGTGCTCGATCTTGCTAGATATCGTCTTGGCGTTCTCCTCGTACCAAGTCACAACCTCTCTATCTGCGTGAGAGAAGTTGGTGATGCCCGACCACGCAGCCAGCAGGCTAAGATGTTTCTGGCGAGTCTCCATAGCCATCGGACTGCTGGAATCTTTCGTCTCGGATCCAGCTGCAGCGGCCATACGCTTAAGCACGTAGTCCTCGTTAAGTCTTCTGCGCGCACGCCAGTAGAAGAAGCGACGGGCATTCTTCCACTCGATGGCCTCACGAATGGTACCCTTGGCCTTCATACGACCAGCACGGTCATGTAGATCAGCAAACTGAATGCTGATTTGGGCGTAAATGGGTAACAATTGCTTCTCTCGGGTCGTCATCTGGGCCTTCAGATACTCTAATTCATCCTTGGTCAAGTCTTTCTCCGTGGCCTGCTTCTTGAGCGCGGCATAGGTCGGGTCAAGACGGGCCATCGTCTCAAGCTGCTTGTCTTTCTTGTACTTGATGCCGATAATACCCTCGGGTTCGAGGACACCGGCACGAGACTCAACATCTGCATACATCTCCATAGCGATGGGGTTGATTGTAGGGTCGACGACGACCCAGGAGCCACCACGTAGCTCGCCGAAGGGCGGGATGTATACGAAGATGGGCTGTTCGTATTTGACAAGCGCATCGACAATGTAAGAGCCGTACTTCAAGACCTCGTTGTACATGTCGCGCTGGCCACCGGAGAAACCTCTCCAGTTAGCGAGGATCATGAGCGGCAACTGCTCACCGTGGTTGAAGTCATTGATGGCTTGAGCTGTCTTGAAAGCAGAGTTGGGGTACCAGACACCGCCGGCTTCGTTAACGACCTGCTCTACTGAGTCGGGGTTGGCTGGGTCTGCAGGGGTGATGTTCTCCACTGTGCGTGTCTCGACGGCGATTACACCCATCGGAATGCCACCAAGACGAGCACGTCCAACGACAACGGTGCGAGCCCAGCCGCCAAGAGTCTCGACGAAGGAGTTCTTGTCGAAAAGGCCGGGCTGGAAGCCGTCTTCATCGTGCTTACCACCAATGAGCCACCTAACGTCATAAGGCTGCTTGTTAGGTGGTGTGTACACAATCTCACGATCCCAAGTATCCACGCTGGGCGTAATTGGAACTGGAAGGTTGCGCTGCGCAGGAATAAACGACAGCCACTCGACAATCTTCGAGACACCGGCAAAGTCGTCGTTGGCAGTCATATGTGAAACACCGTTGCGGTACATGATTTGAGTACCACCAAGCTGCAGGTTAGAGGTATATACTTCGCGTCCCAGCAGATTGTTCAGGGCACCGGCACCAGTAAGAATGATAGGCTGGCCTTCAATCTGAATGGCACGCTGACCAAGACGAACAAGGTACGCACCAATACCTATTATTATCATTAGCTATCGGGTTAAACAGGGGAAATATTGGAGGACTCACCGATTGATCGGCAGGTGATAAGAGTAATCGTGAAGATATCGTTGTAAGCTCGGCTCGTGGCACCTGCAATCAGACCGGAGCCTCTCAAGCATTCGACACCCAGACCATCTTCAGCACCGACGATAGCGACAATCTTGTGGCGCTTCTCACCGTCTTCACTGACCGGCTCGGTAATCACATCGCGGGCCGCACCTTCCTCAAACCGTTTCTTCGTAGCTTCATCGAGGTACAAGTACTTGAAGCCGGCTTCCTGTTTGTTAGGATTATTCCAAGCCACCTTGAAGTGGGGAATCAGCTCCTCAGCAACACCCAAGCGGGCACCCGAGTTAGCAGAAAGGTAAATGCGGGGAATGCCCATGCTGCGAGCCAACTCAGTACACTTGTTGAAGAAATGGTCTTCTTTAGGTCCGAAGGAGCCGATCTTGTACGTGATATCGTTGGCAACCACTATAAACTTACGGCCCTTGGGGTATTCCGGGGTACGAGCATTGATAACCCAGCCAACCATACCACAAGTGTTAGTGCCAGGCTCGCGAGAAACTTCGGCAAGCTTATCGTGATCATCGAGAACCAGCTCGCTGTAGTCGATGCATTCGCCATGTGGAGGCCTTTTATCCGCATAGCTGGGTTGTTGCTTGACCATTTGTATCCAGCTGTTCTCGACAGCCTGTCTAAAGAGCTCAGGGAAATCATAGACGTACTGGGTGCCCATAAGATGTGCCTTGTAGCGCTTAGGTTGCAGCCAGTTCTTGTTGGGGTATGGACTGGAAACGGGCATCAGGTGCATAGAGCCGATCTTGGTGGTGCCACCAATTGAGTGGAAAATCATCTCACCCTTCTCAGACTTCCTCTCGGCGTAGATCTCGACCTGAATGACATAACCCGAGGTGTTGCTGATGAGAACGCGTAGAGGAACCGGCGTGCCTGTTGTAGCATCGGTGCAGATAATGCGGATCTCAACGTGAGAAACACGAAGGCGCCAGGCACGAGGCCCGAATCGATCCAGGAAGCCTTGCAGCGAGTGCTCGACTTCTTGCGGCTTCAACTGGAAGACCGGAGAGAAGTTCAAGAACATGTGGTTAAGATCGGAGTTGTTGTTGCCAATGATCTCCAGCGCGTCGAAGATGTCATTGATGACTCTGTCCGTTTCGGAGACAAGATATTCAGCAGTGGGGATATCGTCCCGTAAACGGCCAGGTCGAATAACGGCACGCGTGAAGTAGCGCTTGTCAGTTTCAACCCCTTTACCGACAGCCTCGTAAACATGAATGTTCTTGTTTTCTGTGAAGACGGGGGTGATCTTGAACTTGGAGAGACGCTGTAGCTCGAGTTGGAAGGCTAGAGAGGGCTCAACGTGACGGATACTGTTGTCCTCTTCGTATTCTGGACCGCGGAAGGTGTAGTATCGGGGGTACGAACCATCGTTTCGACCGCACACAACCGTCAGGCGGCGAACACGACGTGTGTACAAGTCCGACCGGAACCCCTCTATTAGACTCTGCATTCTTGTGATAATCTCCTCATCATCGAGGGACTCAGCGTCGCGGACAGCAATATTTATGACGTTTGACAGCTCGTCATTGACGATTTTGCGTTTGCCGCTAAGATCGGGCACGGCACTAGGAGTGCGAGTCTTTCGAGAGGGAAGAGTGTCCAAAGCTTTCTGTAAGCATTCTTCGGCATCATCCACATATCTGCAGGGAACAATTACACCCTTCCGAACTGCCTCAGGTTCTGAGATATAATCGAGATAGCTCATGTCACTAACGGAGCTAATGCGATTGAATGCGAACTCTTGTGGTAGTGGAGTGCCAGGCACTGAAGGATTTGTGGACGGGGGAACGATGTCAAATTCGTTCTTGCCAGATTTACGGAAAGAGAAGTCCCAAGAAATATAGGCGGGGTTTGTGTCAGTCTCATCCGCATGGTAGTCAACCTTGGTGACATTGTAAGCGCGGTAGGCCCGGCGAACGTAAACCTCCAGAGCAGCTGTCGAAACCCAAGGGTCGTCGTGTGCAAAGAAGGAAGACAAGACATCGAAGATGGTGTACTTGGAGTCAACTACCTCCTTAATCACATCGAGATTTGGCTGTCGGTGTTCCCAGCCAGTCTCACCATACTTATTTTCGACCACAGCAGAGCGCAGAATGTGCTCCATTTGGGCTGTTCGCTCTTCTAGTGATGGCAGCGCGCATTGTATCAAGATTTCTCTTGCCTTTAGTGAGACCTTAGCGGTCGAACGGGAGTCAAGCTCAGCCATCTTGCGTAGCACAGGCTTAAGGTGTTTGGCGACGTTGCCAACATTTGGCTTATTCGGGCGGTACTCATCAAGTAAAGCGAGTACCAAATGGTTCTTAGAACCCACACGGCTGTGGGAGAGGACGATCTGGATTACTTTCGAGTAGTCCTCCTTGTTCTCTTCACGAAGTTTGAGAATCACATCTTCGTCCTGCGTACGACGGTGCGCGAAAAGGGACTCAACTTCTGTATAAAGGGATAGAAGTGATGTAATGGCATTGAGCTCTCGGACCTTCTGTCCTTCAGCGTAGTTAATGAGCACGTCCAGTAATGGTTCAAGGGTTCCTCGCAGAGTGTCAGCATCTGCGGGGGACAGGTTGTCGTTGAGGAACTTGGCAAATGTTTTAGCCAGAGTCTTCGCTGGAAATTCAGTTCCTCGGGCCTTGGATCGCTCAATTGCCTGGGTAAACGCGGCATCAAGTTTTTGTGGCATTCTAGAGTGGAGAGCGGAATGATGAGCCGCCCACTCGCTGTAAGGAAGCTCGGGGTCCCGTAGCGTCTCGATCATCTCCTTCAGGGTTGATTGCATGATAACTGAATTATCAAAACCCATAAGGATATTTCGAAGAATGGCATAGAGCCTGTTGAATCTCTGGGCGGGCTTGTTACCAATCACTTGGGGCGCACCAAGATCTGGAAGCTGCCCGAGGAAGGGCTGAGCCTGCTTAACACGTGTGGGGTCGTCCAAAGCAAGTATACCAAGAATGTCTCCAGCTTCGATAGTCACTCCAGGCTGCTTGATCAGTTGAACAATACCATCTTCCTGAGCGATCAAGGGCATGAACATCTTCATGACTTCGACTTCAGCAAATGTCTGACCAGATTTGACGTGCTCGCCATTCTCGACAGTGTACTTCACCAGCTTACCAGGACTGGGAGTTCGCAGCTGGGTTGGGTCGTTTTCTTGCTCTAGGAGACAAGTCTTGCCGTCAACAGAGATGCGCGTGGCGCCAACTTCCTCCTTCCAGTAGACGCTGTGACTTCGGCCGTTGATGAGAATCAGGAGACCGCCGTCACTCAAGGGTCGAACACCAACTTGGCATTTTGATCCATTGATGAAAAGATGGTAACTGTCAACGGCAGCCCGGGTAGCTGTAAACTTGTAACGATGGCCCTCATAAATGAAGTCGATCGGGAAAACTGTCTTGAGAATGTCCTTGGAGGGAACCTGACCCCTTTCCAGGCCAGCGCGATACTCGCTAATGGTGGCCTCGCAGGCGATGTGGGCTTTTGTGGTTGCACCGCAAACGACAGCAAGGATAGGGTCCGGTCGCTCAGCAGTCAGCCTCTTTGAGATCAGCTCATCTAGCCAGCCTGTTGTAATTGTGTTGTCCTCAAACGCTTCTGTCTCCAGCAGCTTAATAAGGTACTCGACAGTCGTCCTGAAGTCACCACGAATACTCAACTCCTTCAGTGCAACAACCATGTTCTTCCGAGAAGTTGCCCGGCTCTCTCCGTAGGCGAAGATGTGACCAAATTGACTGTCAGAGAAACTGTGAATACTGGATGATGTACTGACGGAGAAGTAACCCCACACATTGGCACTACTCCTGAAGTTGAGGTCATGCATGACACCATTAGAAGGCTTGAAGCCCTCACCAGGGTCTTCAGATGTGATACGGCACGCTGTGCAGTGTCCACGAGGCTGCGGCCGACGCTGTGTCTTCTCGCTCTGAGGATCCTTGAACTCGAAATCAATTTCAGTGCTGGTCTTGGGATCAACACCATAAAGTAAGCGAATATCGCTTATTCGGTGCAAGGGAATACCCATAGCAACCTGCAGCTGAGCG
Source organism: Xylaria sp. FL0933 (assembly GCA_022578765.1). NCBI lineage: Eukaryota > Fungi > Ascomycota > Sordariomycetes > Xylariales > Xylariaceae > Xylaria > Xylaria sp. FL0933. The sequence continues at coordinate 97,258 of MU389756.1, forward strand.
ACTGGTAAGTTGACACCGCTGACCATTTCGGTTGTTGGATGCTCAACCTGAAGACGTGGATTCAGCTCCAGGAAGTAGAATTGATCGTCTTCATGTGAGTACAGGTACTCGACAGTACCAGCAGAAACGTAACCGACAAGGCGACCGAGTCGTACTGCAGCCTCCTCCATCCCTTTGAATGTTGGTGGTTTAGCGATGGTTACGGGAGCTTCTTCAATGATCTTCTGATGTCTCCTTTGCACGGAACAATCTCTGCCAAAAAGTGAGATATTGTTTCCATACTGGTCGGCCAGTAGTTGCACCTCTAAATGTCGAGCGTTTCCGGCCAGCTTCATAATGAAAATAGGTGATCCAGGGATTTCGCTTGCCGCAGCCTTATATAGTGCCTCAAAGCCTTCTTCTGACAAGGCTTTGCGGATACCCTTACCACCACCTCCTTCGGAAGCTTTAATCATTACGGGGAAACCGATCTCACGGGCCTTTTGGAGACCCTCTTCCCACGAGCTGACGCACCCTTTCATATAGACGTCATCAGCAACCGTGACCAGTCCGTCGTCGTCGACCACGACTTGATCCACACCCGTTCCTGACCATGGAATGCATGGGACTTTGGCGTGCTGTGCGACGATTGTTGACGAGATCTTGTCGCCAAGGGACCGCATAGCTGATCCCGGAGGCCCAATGAAAACGATCTTTTTGGGAGATGCCGCTAATGATTCGGGCAGTTTGGGGTTTTCTGAAGCATGTCCCCTATTCACCAGTTAGACTAGCCGTAGCGAAACAGGTACTTCACCATGACACTAGAACCTACCATCCTGCCCATACAGCGTGGACATTCATGCGCTCGGCGACATCCACAATCAGCTCTACGTTGGCGTAGTTGTGATTATTCGTGCCACCGGGTACTTCGACATAATGGTCGGCCATTCTTATGTAATCGGCATTCGCTTGCAGATCTTCGGGGGTAGCCATAACAGTAAACTGAATAGCTCTTTCGTCGCCGAAAGTCTCGTAAGCCCATTTCCGGACTGAACGGATTTCTTTGACGGCGGCGATACCGTTGTTGGCAATGAGCACCTAGGGAGGATTAGTGTTTGCTCAAACCGCATGCTTGCCTCCGATTTAGCAATGCCTTACATTTGTGATGACGGTGTGCCCATCGTGAGCAGCTACGAAGTCCTTCACCTTCGACGGAGCTGCATTTTCAAGCCGGTTACCGCCAATGAAGTGGTCTGCGACTTTATGTTTCTCGGCCCAGGTTGCCTTGCCGTTGGAGACAGGGACTGTTCGGTTGCCATTGACAGAGCCTTGGCCATTCGTTTGGGAAGGCATGGTCTCGACAGGAGGATTAGAGGATAATAGTTGATCGGTCGTGGGGTGAGGAGATGATGTCGAGTCAATTAGGCGGAAGAGGATGGTCAGGGGATCATCAAAGTACGGCAGATGCCCGGCACGAGCTCCTACGAAGCCGGACAGACGAGCAATGGCACTTGTGGTAGATGTGTTGGCGTGTGGAACGGTGATGTCGCCAGCAGGTCCAGCTTTTACTGACTGCGGTGTCGGTAGCTTCTTGCAAGGATTCTCGGCTGTAGACGACAGTGGGAGGGGCTGTCGCTAGACCATTCAACAATTCTATCCGAGTAACCGAATGGGAAGTACAGTAAGGCCTAGAAACAGGTACAAGCAGAATGGAAGCGCAAATCGTCTATAATCCGCGAAAAAGAGGATAAATACGTCAGCCCCAAGCATGGATAAAGTTTGGGAAATCTGTGTTCGAGGGGTGTCCGAGCGTGCTCGTTCGCCAGAGAAAAGAGAACACACCGAGGCCACTTACACACAAGCACCAGTCAGATCTTTCCGGGTATCTAGTTTTATGCAGGGCCCTCGTTGCGCAGGACGAAGGGCTGGCTGGAGAGCAGACCTAAGCTGTGCTAGAATTGAAATGGAAATTACAATTGCTCTCTTTTTAAAAGAAGGAAGCACAGGCAATGGCCAGAGCAGTATATGTCGTGAAGGTTTAATGGGGAGGTGTCGGGGGGGAAAGGAGTCTCGAGCGAGGTAAAGGGCGGGATCAGAAGAATAATAAAATGGTCGATGAGCCGCTAACCCGTCGGGCTACGGTGAAGTGCTGGTACCTGTCTGAAAGCTGAGTGGGTACTTGCCATACAGGGTACCCTACCTTACACCCCAGTGCAACCTCGACTACGCTAGATAGAAACCTCACTTGAGGCCAAGTCCCTGATGGGACGAGGTACCCGCTCTATTGGTATACAAGTTACCATTGGCACTACTAAGCCGTTGGGGGCCCAGGTTTTCTACCCACCACCTCAGCAAACGACCATCTCATCAAGGCAAAACATCGACTCTTGCATTGCTAGAATGGTCTCCCTCTTTCGTCTACATTGTGACACCGTCATTCCATGGCTATAGATGAAAGGTAAATAAGGATGATAGAGGCAGTTGCTTAGTGTGATAGAACTCGATGAAGGTCAGTTTGGGAGATTCATAAGGCAGGTATCGGTACATTACGTCCCTCTACGCTATTAGGTACTTTTCTTAGGACGGACTTGGCGCCCCGACAAGTACTGTGCAATTCTATCTTGATGGCGAATCTCTCATCTTGCCTAATCAGGTAATAAAAGGGTCCGGAAATAGACTAAGATAGCAATCTATCAACCCCAACCAGATCAAGGACAGATCAAGGGGGACGTCAAGCTGCATATCCCCAAAGTAAACTCAATCTCCTCAGTCAATCTTCTGTAGTCCTATTGGTGGTTACGCTGCATTCGCTTCGATACACCATCTTCGTCCATGATTTACTCACTACAACAAATCACAAAATTTGAAGACGATGAAGAACATTAATAACAGTCTTTACCACTGATCTTTGATGTGTAGGAAGCCTCTTAAGAGAAGGGACAAGCATGTGTTACAGATATTTTCGGCGAATAATTTATTCGCCGCCTTCCCCGAAAGCCGCCCCAAACCTTGCAACTGAGTTATTGTTTAAGCTGCACCTAGTAGTGACTATTCAATACCTTCTCGTTGTCTCTCTCTCCGTCTTGAAATTAGGCTATTCAGTTACTTAGTATTGGTCCAACCGGAAACACTTCTTCTGCGTTGTCCTATGATTAATTCACGAGATCTCACAAAGTGAGCCCCGGATGGGGGAAGAAACGCGGGTGCCGAGATGTTACACGACGGCTTACTGAGTAACAAAGCTAGACATGTAAGGTAGATGTCGGGCTGAGAGATGCTATCGGCCTACTGGTACACACGATCATCCTTCCCCCGTAGAATCGGATTTATACTCTTCGGCGCAGTTGCTTACTGTGGACATCCCCAACTCTGCTAGTGGGATTCCGGCGACATTTTCTTTCGCTACTAATTTCTAGAATAGCTATCTATGCTGTAGATGGCTAGTACACACTATGGTGTGCACTTCCTGCCTAGCAGGATAACTCTATAAGGCAGAGAGACGTAAGTGTGCTTAATTTCGCGGGTATCTGATGGCCAGTAGGTACTTGTCCACATACCTGGGAGAACCCAGATTTGATAGGCGCAATCTCGACTAGACGAACCAGGGTGTTGCATCGGGGTGGTTAACCCAAGCTAAGGTACCGCCGCCAGGGCGTCCGTGCCGGGCCCCCGCGGACAACCAGGTGGGATCTGGTGCTGTCTGATCTTTTCTAGTGCAGGCAGGGCGAACTCAATTGTTGGGGCTCATTTTTGCAGCTCAGTTCTGTTCGATTCGATTCACTCAACTCTTTGTCTTGCCATCAGAGCCCACTTGCAGGTACACAGTACTTTGCCCATTTACATACCTAGATTCATTTTTGGCCTGTTGCCACGAAAACATTCAATGCCGGGGTAGAAGAAACGAAGCCATACCGGAGACTGGGTGGGAGAGAGGAAAAACAAAATAGAATGAAAAGATTTGAATAGATAGGTAGCTCCGAATTAGGATTCCCCATCCGTGCCTATGCTGCTGCATTCCATTTTGTTTGTTATGCCGGTGCGAGATTGTCCGAAGCCTCTGGCGCAAGGTCCCCAACCGCATGTCCGACGGGCGCCGGGTCCTCTTGTCCGGCATAGCGGCCACGAGAAAGTAGAAAATTTGCTTCAGCAGATTTCAGGATCGCTTGGCGTCCATAATACCACTATAATTCCCGTATACCGTCCAAACCAGCTCGACAAGCAAGTAGTTCAGTAGCTGAAGGGTAATGGTACACAGAACATGGGTTGGCAACGTTGGTTTCGGCGTCTCAGCTACTATAATCCTGTAGGAATAAATCACCTAAATATGGCAGGGTCAGTAGTTATTGGTCGGGTTTGTACTCAGCCTATGTCTGCTGTAGGTACCAAATTAAGCAGCATGACGCAATGCTCACTCCGGAGCTACTGTATCGCCGCCATGAAACGAACAGGTGTGAATCTCAAGGTATTCCTTAGACGGACGCATCCTTCGGGCTTCGTGCTCTGCGTCCGAAACCAAGCCTTCTTGCCTTCCTGTGCCAGTAGTCTGGGTTATCTTTAGATAGGGCAAACTTTTTGCAGTGGTACTCGGACTCCGAGCCCGAGGCCCGATTGGTGCCTGTACTCCTTTTTTGTTAACCCGATCTTAGCTAATCAGTGACCCATCGGTCGGCCTTGGAACACTTGGGGATGTGTGCGCGTAACATATGTGCGGGCGACGAAGAGGTGGGAAACAGATCTAGAGAAAGTGAAAAGAGATGGTGCACTAGGAAATGGAAATGCTGGGTAGGATATACCTATATACCTTCCCATGTGCAATTACGAGTGGCTCTTGCCTCGCGGCTGCTGCCGCAATGACGAGCAGCGACCCTTGGCATCGTACGATTTTTCCCCAGACTTACCAAATACCTGGGACTAACCAATCCTCCCGCAACAAGAGGGAGGCAGGCATACAGACCCCTAAAAACAAATACCACCGGGATGTCTGTCGCTTGAGCATGCTCGGCTATTATATACATACATATGAGGTCATTGTACAAGAAATACCTAGTTGTATCTATTAACGTTGCCCAAGCAAATTTGCTTCGGATGAGTCGGGGCTCTCCTCTCATTGCTATGCTGCTACTCCAAGTACAGCGCACTTTTGCAGCAGAGTCGCCGAATCTGCCCACAAAATCAGTACCGCATCAGAACAATACTTTTATAATTATTTCTATGTTTATTATAATATCCCCTAAATATCTATTTTGTACTACGACTAGAAAACACATCGTTATAAGTACCTCCACTCAAAGAAAAAGTCGTGGCTCAAGTACTTTCTAGTATACTTCTTTCCTTCCAATATGACACTGTGAATGCACGTGTTTTTGTACGAAGAGTCGGAATTGATATTCTTGATGGCTGCTGTGCGAACCAGCTCGCAAGCCTGATATTCAGTCTCATACACTAAAGCTTTAATTCGCATTGGACTTACTAGTCGTGGAGATCAACTTGATCAGGAAAGCTCCGAGCATCGTGCATAGGCAAGTTAACTTACTCCGGTCCGATGACCTCCCCAACACTTCATAATGGCCCTTCGGACATTTAGTTCTACCGCCTTGTCTCGCCTCGGCTTCAAGGGCGTTAAACGTTTAAGACAAGCAAACGCCACAACGTCACAACGTCACAGTCACACTCTCCAGAACAGTAGGGAAAAATAGCTAACAACAACAGTGGTATTCTCATTCTCGCCTGTACAAAAGAGATTATATGCCGCTCCGGCCGTTATTACTTGGTGCTATGTACTTCCGACAACAGCCCCTTTCCTTCCTCCGCCATTCTTCTTCTCCGCCTTACCCTCCACCCCACATGGGCAGAGAAAGCTATTATGTACAATCCACGGCCAGCTGTGTGAGAAGACCAAGTCAATCAATCTACAAAATCGTCGACGAGGGAGGGAAGTATAGCTTCCGACCACTATGAACGAATAGTCCCTGTCAATAGCACCAGAGATTATGTTTTGCTTCCCGAAAGCAAAACAAGGGGGAATATTATTCCTCGTGACAAAGAAAAAAACAAGTCCGTTTCGACTCCAGAGATGATCCGCCGCAACACCGATGAGTCTAAGGTGTTCCGCAAAAAAGAACGCGAGTAAGTGAGTACGCAGTCCAAGTGGTATATGCTAGCCGTTCGTAAACTCGTAACGCCGTCAGCGCCTCACCAGTCTAGCCCGGCGCCTTTCCTAAATGCAAGCAGAGACGCCTAAGTGGATGGATAACCGGTGTAGATGATGAGACCTGTAATATATGGAGGTGGGAGAAGAAAGCCATTGATCAAAAGAACGCAAGGAGATTAGTATGTCTCTCCTAGGTCGCTCAGCCTCCTGGTTCTGCTGCCATCGTTGGCTCCGCCGCCGCTTACTCTCCGGACAGATGAGTTGCGCCCGCCACTTTGTCGTCGCGACAATGGAATCGCACTAGGAGTCGGAATGCCGCTAGCACTTCCATCTGTGTCATATTTACTATACGTCCCGCGACGACTAGGAGTGCGCTCGTCCATCTCGTCAAATTCGAGATGACTTATGCTTTGAGAGTGCCCGTGTAAGCTGCCGCTCATAGAACTTCTTGGACGTAGACCCATAGGCGTCCTTGCACCGGAGATACTAGCCCGGGATAGAGGACGTGGTATCTCATTCCGACTCGGGGGTCTCTCCGGCCGAGCATACCCCGAGACGCTAGCTCGACTGCTCGGACGCGAGATGCCCGTAGCCGACCCCTCGGGCTCGTAATTGTTAGACCGATTAGGTAACGGACCGAAGGACAGCCGCGATACACCCGACGTACTAAGTCGACTAGTATGTTTGCCTGTCCCGGTGGCATTCGCAGGTTGTGACGGAGTCTCATCTACCACGGATGATGCAACGGAGCCTGCGGTGCGCTTGCGTGATCGCATGGTAACAGTCGAAGGCATTTGGGGGATTCCCTGCACGGAAGACCTGGGAGAAGCGCGGGGCGGTGTGTAAATAGGAGCTGGAAGTTTTGACCTGGCTGACTGAACGCGGGCCTCGAGACGCTGCATCTGGGCTGTAAGAGAGCGGATATGGGTGAGAGATTGGGAAGGTGGCATTTTGTGAGAAGCGGCGCGGTTAGCAGTTGTGCGAGTCGGTGCAGGTGTGCGAGTGACAGTAACAGAGCGCACACCAGGTTGACGTGCGCTTGCTGGCGCGAGGCTCCTGGGCTTCGGCGTAATGCTACGGTCTGCGGAAGGAATGCGAGATTTCTTTTGTGAGGGCGCTGGCGTCTTAAGTTTTGACGACGGCCTAGGCACAGTTGCGGAGGCATCAGACATAGGAGGCGAGGGCGGTTCGTTAATTGCTGGTGGAAGTTTGCCAATAGGTGGGAGAGAGAGCTCATTGGGAGGCGTGCTGATCATAGGTGAGCTTGCCGTAGACCGCGGAGAGTCTTCGTATGTGTCCGAGTAGGGGACATCAGTTGAGAGTGCAGAGAGTTGGCGATCTTCCGCCTTCTTGAGCTTGTCCTGCATAATTTCGGCTTCGATTCTGAGGTCTGAAAGTTCCTCTCGGAGCCTTTGGGCTTCGATGCGCAGTGTCTCTCGCTCTTGCTCTCCTATTTTGATCTCTTCCTCCATCATGACAGTCCTTTCAATAGCCACATTATATTTGGATTCCATGTCTTCGAGAGAAGAGGTTGTATTTCTAGCTTGGCGCTCGAAATCATCGTTGGCGACTTCGATATCTCGCAGCTTCAGCTGTAAGCTCCGGTTGGTATCTCGGAGAGTCGTAATCTCCTTCTCCAACGCATTCTGAGCGGCGTTCGACTCAGCCTTCGCCTTCTTGCATTTCTCCTGAGTCGTTTGTCAGTATACAAACATAGGTAACCCGAAAGATGGATTGTCAAGTAGACTTACCTTCCACTCTTCAGTCGCAAACTGTAGAGTTTCCACCTTTTGTTCCAACTCGATTTGCCGCTTATCGGCAGCGTCTAGGTCCTTCTCAAGTTCGGCTTCCAGCTCATGGCTAGACTGCCGAAACTCGGAGAGCTCGTCGCAAAGCTGCTCATATTGTCTCTTGTACCAAGAAAGAGATTCTTCGGCCGTGGCATGCTCGTTGGGAGGCGATGACGGTGGTTCAGCCATGGTTGTTCGCTGGGTTTATCGTTTGTGCGTAGGCGCAAATAGGTGATTCCCCTTCAGGCCGTGCTTATTGATCGCATAAGTTGGCGATGTGGCCGTAAGGGGTGAAGATATTGAATGCTCGTTTAGAGCAAGGTAGGTAGACAAATGGAAATTGAAAGAAGAGAGCGGTTCTTATTAGAATGGGCGTTGAATGAGAGAATGTGCGAAAGAAGAGTATCTTGTTGGCCGCCTACAAACACATGTGGGCTGACATTGTCCAGAGTCAAAGGATATATATGTTGACCGAGAGCTGCCTCTTAGACTCTTTTGTTGTCGTTGATAGGTGAGAAGGCTCGGTCGACGTATATTACTGTTGGATATGAAAATGCATATATGCCGGTGTCGCAAAGCGACAAGCGTTGGCAAAGGTGTGTACTTTGTTGACTGATATCGTAAGCGTTTCGCGGTCGTCGCCGTGTCGAAGTTGGCGAAGTTGTCGAATTTGTCGATGTCGTCGTTTATTTCGCTATGTTGACTTACCTGGGCCGCCTGGTGATGCTGTTTGGTTAGTCGAGCGGCGGTTGGGCGGAGATGGTGACGATGTTGATGGAGGAAGACGGACCACGCACGCCCGCCGCCTCTAGACAGCAACTCCTGCTTTTGTTGTCTCGGGTCTGTCAACAACCCCCCAATTCATGCGCTGTCTCCGCTGGGACGGTCTCCACACTATGCCTTTCCGGGATTAGCTCTGTGTTCTGGGCATGTGCTGCGCTACCATGACAACCTGACTACTACCGAATGGGCCAATCATGTTCCTCTGTTCAGCTGATTTCCTGGCGGGACGCAGGGGCGGGAGAAGGAGAGAGAACTGCACTCCGCGCTATACTCTATTGTACATGCATGAGTCAGGGACGCTGTCGGGCAGAGCGCAGCAGACATTTATTCAATTTGTTGCCATGACCATCAAGATTATACTAATAGGAAGCCATATGAATCTCATAGAGCCAAAATTCCATAGTATTAGTCGCAACAAAATTATTTTATTGAACAGTCAGAAATGAATGTTGTAGCCATCATCTAGGTACACTGACTACCCTTGTGCAATAGGTACTTCATGGTACCTAGGTCCCAACATCGCACCAGTCCAATTCACCGCTCACCAGATCCAATGTCTGGTAACCCAGGTAAACAAAACCACATGGCAACGAATTTACCACAGTCATGTGAGAGAAAGACATCTAATAGGCGTGTTAGTTTCTACCCAACCAGTGTGTGCTGATATTTGTTGCTGCCTATATGTAGATTTATACACTATCGCATCAGTATTCTTTTTATCTTTTAATTTTTAGCTGCAGCATGAATGTGCCAGCAAAGCTTGAAACTACTTCAATTAGCCAGATTGTGGGCCACCCTATTTGTAGTGTTTCATCAGGTCCCATATTCACTCCAGTCCCGGGATACAGTAGAGAGAGGGTCCCTTGGATCCTTCACATAGGCACACCTAAATAGCACCCAATTAAGGTAGGTGGTGAGATATAGTCACCCCCGGATGATCTACCGTGGAAGTGTCACAACTGCGCTGGAACGCATATACCTTCATACATGTATGCAAGCTCTTTAGGCTTCCAAATAAAGGTTCGTTCCCTAGCCATATTATTCATACCCATAAGCATATATGTTCAAGCGGTGGTTATGAGACTTTCACGTTGCCTGACTAGAGAATAGCCGATAGGTATTCTCTCAATTCATTTACTGATACTTCTATATTTATAACCACAAGTAGGTAGTAATCATATTCACTGGCGACGTTGCGGTTAAGGGTCTTATCACGCAGTAGACCACGCAGTAAAAATGGTGCACGATACGTCCGCTGACTCATCGATAGTAGTGCCGTGGTTTTGTCAACCATGCTATTCTAAGCTCGTTATAGGGCCGCGTCCACCACCATGACCATTTTGTCATTATGATCGCGTTGTATAGCGAAATCGGATCGAGGATCCCGAACCTCTGATCGAGGACAGGATCTCCCCCTCCCCCGCCTAAAGGCGCAGTCATACAGAAGGACCGCATATTGACGTATTGAATGTAAGGACTATTAGTGAATCGACGAGCTTAATACCTGAAATATACGTTGTAGTGACTATTATAAATTAATAGTATCATCATATATACGACTCGAATGAGGTCCTGCTCTGGCCTCCTTACGCCATTGCTGTAGCTCTCCCTCATGGTTTATGCGTAGTCTTCGGTATACGTGGGCTTCCTGTCGGTAGCGTTGAGTGTAAGCGTCGGAAGCATTGTGCTCACTTCTTCATCTGCGTCGCTAGTAATTGCATACTACATACTCTTTCCGTCTTCTTTATAGTTGTTGTATAGGATCACGAGTTGCCGGAAGTGATAATAGGGGTTGGAAAGGGGGAGCAGCTACTCGCACAAGCTTAGTCACCTATTTCCACTTCATGGGAGCGCCAAACCCTGAGTCCGTGTCCAGTCCTAGCAGGGCAACCATATCACCAGCGTTCAGGCATACCATTCCTCCGTAGCTTCTGGGCGTTTGCCCTAGTGATATATCTCCTCCCGCATACCGGAGACTTCCTCTGCTCATGCTTGTAGAACCGCATAGGAAAGGCCCATCAACGGTTTGGATGGGTGCCAACAACACCTCTTGTCACCGGATACGAAGGGCATGTATATGGCGGTCCGGCAGTCGCATTCGCCGTTTTGTATCGTGCTTCGTGCTCATCGCCAACGCTGCCAGCCCTAGATCCTACGTTCTCGTTGGTCTGCTGATTCATCGTGCCGAATAATTGCGCATTCGTGATTGCGCCGGCGTGCTGTGGAATCTGACTCGAGGGCGTGATGGTTAGACGATTCTAGGTATATTGGTTTCCGTAAGAGCCCGATTCCGAACAACTTGGTTCATTAGCATCGGCACCGTGGTTGCTTGATTGCGAGTGCATGGAGGGACATAACCGACGGGAATAGCCTTGCTTGAGTTCTCGTATCCAGGACTGCCAGATAGGGCACGTCGATCGGCGGCATACTGGTAGTAAAGGTCGCAGCAGTCAGGCTTTGGTACAACGGCCGGAGTCCATTAATATGTAGCTCGGATGGCGCCTCGGCTCGCACTCTTTTCTGTTCGTTAATCGATTCCAGTGCCTCCAGGTATACTCACTGTGATGCGCGTGGTAATAGGGCCGGATGTTGCGAAGCTCTCTTCCGACGTCGTTCGGATAAGTTGAAATTCTGTTGCGGCATCGTGTCCTGAAGTCGTAGACAAGTCAAGAGGAACGCAAGCATTTGTGGGAAGTCGGAGGCAGGCGTCACTAATCGACTCGGCTGGCTCGGAAGGGAAAAGGGGGGAGATGACGGAGGTAGCCAGAGAACCTGCGTTGCACTCCCGACCACTCGCACCGTACGAGCTCGAATAACCTCTTGACATATTCAGTTCGTTGATTCAATAACAGAGATGGATAATATTCGTGATTTGGGTGCGTTGTTGTTTATCCAGGGCGAGGTGGTGAGGGGGCGGGTTGCGTGAATGCTCGAGGAACTCTACGGCTTCGGTACGCCAGATGTCAAGCATACAGGCATCGTATATCCTCTACACCTGCTTAATCAAGCTTCTGAAACCTAAGACCGGATTTTTTATCTCCAGCGGAAGTTCTTGTTACTTGCTAGTGTGCCATATTCTGGCCCCAGTCAGGACGTTCGTCTCAAAGTGTATACGTAGCGAGAGCTCGGCAAGATCATCATCACCTAGTTTCTCATTGATTCACCAGTTAGTACATTCTTCGAGGACCTCAGTTTCAGAATCTGGGTGATCATTTTGAGCCACAGAATCAGACGCGAGCCGAACCATCAGACACGAGAGTCATTATTACTCAGAGCGAGGTAGTTTTTTTACGGTGGTGCTGATCTGCCGGCTTCTCTTTCCGATTCGTTAGCTACCTCGTAGCAGCGGTAGATGCACGCCGCGGCTATTACTTAACAAAGCTGAGTGGATGATGTGATTTGTTCCTTTATTATGTACTACAGATATCGGCCACCGACTACAGACGATTCCGGTCGTCACACCGCCAGCGGAGTCAGCCAGGGAGCAAGGCACCGTACTCATCCAGTCAGTTAGCGACATGTCAGAGTACTGCGAGCGATGGGTCGTGCTACCATGATAAGTACCGAGGAACAAGAGTGAACTGACGTGGTGTCCATCTCCCAGAACATTCGAACGAACAGCCTCCGCCCCTCCACATTAGGCGTAGAGAGGCTTGGATTGAGGAAGCACTAAGAAAGCTTAGTAAACTCATACATTTAGTCTAGAAGAACTGGCGTTATATAGTATACTTATATATGATGGGTTGCAGTACAAAGAACCTTGCATTGGCATCTTGAACGTTTAGCCACGAGGCTTTTAACCCGTCTACCAACACTCGGCTCTAAATGGGCTTGGTGATGATCTAGCCCGAGACATCTTGCGAGTAGTGGCACCGTGCGGATAGGTCAATTGTCCTCATTCCAAAGGAATGGGTTCACTAACTGTTGAAGAAAACGGTATAAAGTTTTTCTACACTACTGGCATTTTCTTAGTCATGCATAGTCATACGGCCCAAGATCTGTGAATTGATCCTCTACTAGATAGTCAACGCATGAACTTACTTGTACATGACTTAAAAATATATACTCATTATTGAGTCTTTAAGAGTGTATGTGACCTTCAGGGGGTACAGCTATTGGTCGCACTTGGTGGCTAGTTCGCCACTTTTCAGTTATATAAGTCGTTCGGATACTCGGATGCCGCATTCAAACCCGTACTTTGGCGTTCATGATTGTACTAGATGGGTCACCAGTGTGGTCGCATTACTTGCCGAGATCAAACCGGTTTCTCTCTTCCAGTAACGTGCACTCCGGTACCAGAACAGGAGTTTGGCATCGACATAGTGACTTCTACTGGGTTGAAGTAGCAGCTTGCTTAAATAGAGTCTCTTATGTGGAACATCTATTAAGTTTAGCAGGCTGAATCTGTGTTGAGTCGTTAAATTGTCCCCTTCTATAAAAGGGGGAAGTCTTGAAAGGGGTGTGCAGATGGGTCCTAACCACAATTTGGTATGGAATGTCAACTGGTATTCTACAGAGAGCGGGTTCATGTCCACCCCCCAGGTAATTTCGGGCAGCGTGTGAGCACCGCACCCACTTGCTATTCTGCTTGAGAGGTTACTTGGAAATCTATCTAGCTACAGAATAGGCACTCATGATAGCCGTCTTCACTCTCGCTATTTTGCCTCTGTTGGCCAGTCTGACATCTGCATTGATATCTGCATCGTTTAACCTTTTAGATTTATTGCATCATCCCTCTCCGGCACCAAAAGTAGGCACGTTCCTCTCGGATACGTTCGATTCCACCCTCCCTTTTTCTTTTCTCTTTTGGTACATTACATCATACGGACTCCTTAATTTTGAACAGGTGCCATGTCTCATACTGGGTATAGCATCTGAAATTACCTTCACGATGTCCCTTGGATCTTGGACCACAGCGGCATTACCGAGACATTGTTAATGATGTCGGGTATTTGTTTGTGGATCACGGGTGGGCTCAACGTATAGGGGTGCGTACCAATGGGCAGCGCAAAGCAAAATATGTGGTACACTACGCCAGGGAACAAATTTTTCTTCGCACTTTTGCCTCGACTGCACCTATATTGTGCTTCACTCCATGTCTTATCATTCTGCAGCCCCTCTTGCGTAAGGCAGTTCGGCACTCTACGGACAAGGAATGTTAATTATGCATAACGACCATTAAGCCTTCCTCACTACGAGTTAGCAGGCGATTTATGAGGATCATGCCCTCTACGAGATATGTTATACGCCCCCTTACAAGAGCAGTGAGGTATTTGCGTCACGCGAAGTGCTTGCAGCGTAATGCTGGAATATACCCACTAATATTATATTATCTTGTGAGAGGTATTCATTGGGTTTCGTGCTTGTTTTCAGAACAGCCCTACAGAACGGCAAGGTATATATCCCTTCCATTAAAACCAAGCAACACCCGGTCGCGAGTTAAATATTGTATATAGTTCGCTTCTATTAGCAGTCATTTAACCCTATTTTCGTGATATTTTTGACGGCCTTTACGAAAGTAGCAAACATAATGCCATCCCTTCCCGCCTATCAAATTAATCACGAGCAATAGCATTGTTCTCCTCTGCATCGTATTTTCTACACAATCTCGGCTCGCCGCCCTCGAGTCCGACCTCAGGGGGTGGTGCTGCGGTGCGTAATTTGACTGTGGTGTTTTCTTCCCTATTTCATCTGTAGAGTATCTCGTATACTATGTATCACAGAGAAATCGGCAGAAAGATAGACTAAGTAGGTAGCTCTGCGTGCCGCATGCTCCCAGAACGACTTGTCAACCAACAGATTTATAATTATGAGTTTGTATCGTGATGCAATTGTAAACTGCATGGAATCTATGCTCTTTCATATGCTTCTCGGGTAGGTCTCAACTATAATTCATCTCCACTTTGGCCCTCAGTCTCTCATTAAGCCGAAGTTATCCGTTTGCCGATGGCTGATGATCTCAGTGGTGGCAAAAATGAACCTAATCAACATTCAAGAGTATGTGCAGCGACGAATACCAGAGCGATGCTAACCGGCTACAATCTTTCTTTCGTAATCTGTGTCTAGAATATGTTATATCATTCTGGTAGATATGTTTCAGCCTATGTGTAATTCGAGTGTTGCATGACAATTTGACCTTTACGCACTGAAGGCAAATAGTACATCTTGTCTGCAAAGTATCAGAAGGAAGCAAATTTAGTACTCAACATCTTTTCTCAGATATTTGAACAAGAAGTCAATCGTAGTGTCTATTCATTATTGCTCTATCATCCATGGTATTAGATTCACACAATATGTTACTCCCAAGAGTCCTTTCCATGCTCGATATGATTCATTGAGTTGCCTGTCGTAATTACTTACCTTCAAGTGTGGAGTTTAGGTCACACTAAGTTCATGAACAATCCCTTTGATAACTACTTTCGAATTCCTATACTTAGGGGTACCTTTGACTCGCTTCTGCTTCGGGTAATACTTCCATAAACAAGTTAGCCTTAGCATTTACATCCTATTCAACGAAATGGTTGCATAAGAAGAAAAACATTTACACGCGGAACCTGAACCGAGTGAGATTTTTCAGTTTGTCCCTGGAGGATCTTATGCCAGATCGATTCAAGGTGATAGATCGTCTGCGAAGATCAACCTGTCATGTGAGGCGAACTGCTTCTTCACCGCTTCTACAAACACATTCTTGGAAACATCTGTTATTAATATGATATGTACTCGATGCCATAATTACACTGCATCGATCGATGCACCTAGCTGAGAAAATATGCCGATGCTATCGGCTCCGTGCTGGGATATGCGTCTGCGCTGCAATGAACGGTCCCGATGGCCGGAATCATGTGATATCTCATGTTTATTCCTGGATAAACAGGATCGCGTAGTGGGAAGCGGGAATTGTGAGGCCCGTTGATGTTGACAGGACGAGATGGTCGATGATCGCAACGGTGTTAATATATGTTCATCGACTATAGCACGGTAACCCCCGTCAGTCTAGAGTTCATTTCTTGCCTTACTCTGGACAATTGTGAGGAGCTGAACCCAACAACCCTCCATAATAAACAGGGTGGAAGTGAAGGGTGCGCCGCAAACACCGTCCACCGCTATCTACCTGGAAGCCCGCCTTCAAGGTGAACATAGACCCGCTTCTCTTTCCCTGCCCGGTCTCAAAATCTTGGTAGCGGGCCCGCCACTCCGGATAGCATGATTAGGCCTGCCAAGCAAGGCAGTGCAACTTCACGGACCGTGTTGGGTTGATAGCAAGCTCGTCGTCTACCTTGGAAAGACACTGGCCTAGACACTAATAACGCAAGGTAAGACATAATGTACGCAATAGAGTAGCTTCAAGGTAATTGTGCCGGAACTAAAAGGCGTCCTATTGTTCCTACACATGTACAAATCTATAGTCGAGCAAGAAGTGTAGTGCCTAGCTAGCGTGCTCATTATCTGTATGTCGCATTACAAGGTACGTCCCCTGTAGACAAGGGCTCGTAAGCCACAAGAGCTTAGGGGACGACCGCATGGGAATTCCTAGCGTGACGCCAAACCCAGATACAGCAAATGTCCTGCAGATCCCCAAAATAGCCATGGGAATCGCATATGGGATATTGATCATCGATCTGATAATGATATACGAGGCTATGGGAAATGAGATATGGATAGATGCCCAACGTTCCCATATACTTGCTCCCTTATGAGCCCAAAGTCGCTGGTGCCAGAGTTGCTCCCCGCCGGGAATCGTCAAACGTTGGTCGAAATTCGTAAAGGAATTGATTTCTTCAATACTGGGGGAGAACCCCCTTTTTCTTTTTCGACCCAGCCCTGTGGCTCAGACAAAAAAAGTCTCTTCTAGTACCGGGAGAGCTTGGCTAGCTTTCCCGGAAACGTATAATAATTGATTTCTCCCCCCATGTTACGTACGAGTATGTCAGCATGATCTGCACTTCATAGCAACTGCCTTGAGATCGATCACATGGATTCAAGCAAGTTTCTATAATCACGACAGTACCTCAGTAATGCCCAGCCCCTGCCAGGCCTCTTCGCGCACTCATCAGCTCGTTAGTTTTAAATTTCAAGAATTTTCATGCGTAATCGTGATTCCAAGCCTAGATTGATTCAATAATACTCGGCTATTTTCGTACCGCGGCATGATTAACATTTAGTACGACCTTGGGCGCTCTTTGGTGTAGCCTCGAGCGGCTCAATGATGCGCAATTGCCTAACCCGCAGTGGGACATAGCTCTTACTGCCGATCTGTTCTAGACTATCTATACGCTTGTCCTTATACGCGCGTATTGTTTACCTATATTGAGTGAGTGAGGCAATCCCGGGGCTATACTAGTGGCCCTTCAAAAATGGATAGAGCCCTCTAGCTTACCCAAGAATATGTCAAACATTCCTCACGGCCCACATGGCATAGCGTACTACCACGTATTCTAATCTCAGAGCACGTACATATATAATATGATGCAGTGAACCGCGTGTCATGGTAGTGTTGATGTTACGATTGACTCTGCTTCGCCGCCATCCTATTCGAATAAGGTAAGTAGGTGTCTGGCCCGAGCCGCTCTTACAATGGGTTGTGTCTAGATATGTGCCACCCGAAGCATCTTAAATCTTGTCACGTCTGTCTCAGTAGATGAACTCCTCCAATAAGAATAAGAATAAAGCAAAATAATAGTAGCATCTATAACCCTAAGTCTAGTAGAAAACAAAATTCACCAATGAGTGCTTGTAGTACCTGCGATGACCGGTCTAGAAAACTGCCGTATTCCTCCCTCCCTCTAAAGTTTCGCGATGTCAGGCTCTAGAAACATAATCAATATTGCGATCTAGCTGTATCTGCCTTTCTCCCAGCCGTGGGATTTACAAAATGCCGCCTCGGCTTAGTCTGTTCAACACTCTGGCTTCCGAGCTCGCTAAAGGTAGATGATGATTAGCTGTGTGATGTTATGATAGTTGCTGTGAGACGTGGTTAAAACTTACACGGCTGTTCTGTAGCCACCCCTTCAGAACGGACTCGGATTTCTCGAGTGGCAACCGAGGCCACGTGGACCGTCTGCCCGCTCTCATAGTCCATGTAGTAGGCGTCGACGCGAAGCGCGTATCTCCCAGTTCTACCGATCGCTAGGTTGGAGAAAACCCCGTATTCTTTGGGACCCCGACTACTCTGCGTATTGGTAGCCACTGGATGGGGAGCTGCGGATGGTGTGCCCTGAAGAATCTCCTGTGCGGCAAGAGCTCCATGAGAGTCCACGAGAACGGCCTGGAAGAAAGAGGACTGATTGCTCGGGCAGCTAACCACCACAGGGGGATAGAGAACCGTCCCACGCTGAACTTGCGAAGGTGGTTCAACTGAAACGGAAAGCATGTTGATGAGACTTGGTGTATTGATGATGAGGTATAGGAAATGTGCTTCTGCTGTCGGCGTGCAGTTTGAGTGCTCTCGAATGTGAGCTATGGTCGAGGCATCGACCAGATTTATAGGCAAGGCTGTCTACCATGATGGCAGCATCCGAGGGACACCAAACATATCGAGAGATGAGACGCAAGGGATGGGAAATCGAGCAAACACAAATCTATGGTAGAAATAACCGAAGACGAACAGGATGGATCCTATCAAATCACGCTGAGGGATGTTTGTGGAGAACAGAATTTGTACCTTGAAACCTTCTTGAACGCTCAGGGAGGCGTACGTGTCTATAAACACATCTCAGCGTACCTCTAAGCAAGAACCCAGCAGCACACAGAGGTAACCGCAGAAGGGTGAAGCTTTGCGCGCGTGGGATGAAGTGTTGTGACTCCATCTGGATAGGGCCCCCTAGCGCTATCATCCCGATGGTAGTCGCTGCGTGCAAGCACACACGGCAAGTGCGCCTTTCTTTTTTTCGAAGTCCTCTCTACTGGTATGGTCATGGGTTCCGGGGACGTCAACAATGCCTCCAGCTTTGTTAACAAGGCTACCGTCTCCAACTCAGCGTGACTGGTGAGGCTGCTCCAGAGCATAGCTGCAGCCATGGCGTTGAAGGAAGCCATTAGATGCAAGATCGGATGGATCCCGGACGCCACAGGGCTATTTATGCGTGTGTAGTCATGGCCCCATGTATAGGGAGGTATCTATCTCTGGTTAGGCCCAGAATGCCGGGAAAAAGTGGTCCAAAGCCACAATTCCGATGTTGTAACGACAAGTAGCGCCTATTCCCTACTATATTCAATGTCTTAGATACGATCAGTAATAGATCTATAACTAGAAATCTAACTCTAAGAAATGCTCCAGTTACCAATGACATCAGCGTGCCAACTCAACATGTCCTGTGGCCGACGCACGATGGCGCAAAGTATGTTGAGTAATCAGCTAAGAAGCATGCTTCCATGCAGGGGACTGATTGTAAGACATTTCGTACGACGGCTGCTAAATAAGTGATGCGAAGTTGCGTAACTTCTTCTCGACTTCTTCGATACTTGCTTTCTTCTGCTTTGCTAACTCTCTGGGAAAGCTTACAAACGAGGTCGGTGAAAATAGGACTTAAGCATTTTATATCCTATTCATCTACTAGACATTGTAAACTACTTATGTGAAGATCCACGCGATCAGTTATGATGCTGTTACAGGAAGACCACCTAGTTGGTGTAGGTAACACATGCGCTCTCGGCAGGGGTTGTATAAAATAGCATGGCTGCAATACTGTTGCATGCTTACTTCGCACATATAACCTCAATAGCTACAAGCGTATAGTTGGACTTCAAACCCATAAATTTCCTCGTCCTCATGTCATCATGACGAGTGGAGAAATAAATAAGAAGACGAGGCTCGGAATATGGTACGTAAATATATTTTTTTATCATGTCTTGTGACTTCATTCCGTCGCTATTGCTGAAACAGCATGTTAGAAAATTACAGAATACTCGGAAATCCTAGTCTCGAAATTCATCTACGAGCAAAATTGAGGCGTCGAGCATCCGAGTATTTAGAATCGACTGGATACTCGTACAGCCTCAAACCACTAGCTAACAGGTGGCAGATGCTTGATCCTTGTCCTAGGGGAATGTTCCCCAGCGTGTGCTTCCCTCTAACTTAACTTCGAGTTGGGAAGAACCCTGCGTACATAAAGGGAGCGGTCTAGGAACACCATGTGCTTTGTACCAGGCGAGCCCAGGGGTGATATCAGTTTGTAGAGCAACGAGTCAGTAACCATCACAACTATTCAGGGAGCGCATCTTCGCTGAGTTTTCTGACTTAGTTAGATAATTGTAGGTTATCAATTAGTTTCTATCGTTTTTTATACAGCCCCTCTACTATAAGTGTAACCTACACAAAGCTTATACTCAATCGCTACGGACTCATATTTTCGAGTCGAATGTTTTCTCGGTATCTACCACATTTAATAGTATTTATTTGTTGCTATGTCAGCTACTCTGAGTATTTCATTCAGTGGCTTAATTTCGAGGCTGTGAGGAAGGCGGGAGCGAGCCGACTATCCGGCTAGACATTGGAGTAAACACTACCGGGGCAGCCGAACAGTTCATAGGATTGGTTTGCATCGTCTGATGGCGCTATTCATTCAGTCTCTCATGTTTGCATGATTTGGAACGTCAATCGTGGTCTGCGAGCAGCCTTACAGTACACTCGTGGCTTCGACAGATCTCTCTACCATTGTGGCTTTGGTGACATGCAAGCTAGCCGCTATAAACAACAATATATGTAATTTACAACCTATTGGGGACCGCCTGAGAGGCTTTCGGCCTCTCTGAAAGCATATTTGATCTTGTATGTGAAACCGGGCCTTACGACTCCGGCAGCACAGGCTGTGGGCATGGCATAAGCCTGACTCTAGCATCAATATTGACTAACAGCTTTTCTGGTTCCCGGTCTCCTTCGACACTCAAACTGCCGGCCGACAACAGGTACGACAAACAAGCCTTGCGATCATTGTCTCAACCACTACACCGCTTCTATTCATGACGCAGATCGTCTATTAACGATTT
Source organism: Xylaria sp. FL0933 (assembly GCA_022578765.1). Classification (NCBI taxonomy): domain Eukaryota; kingdom Fungi; phylum Ascomycota; class Sordariomycetes; order Xylariales; family Xylariaceae; genus Xylaria; species Xylaria sp. FL0933. Next base: position 117,946 of record MU389756.1, read on the forward strand.
ATCGAGATGTCTTGAAGTTTAAAGAACATCCAAAATTAAGTAGGCTTTAGAACAGCGTCGCGAGTGTGCCGCACAGCATAATGCGGGAACCTTGAAAAGATCAACCATTACCTGCAGTTGTCGAATGTAGATCTCTCTGACAGACGTTAAGTAACACCGTACAAAGGCCGAAATTATTTTTGTGTACGACAAGCTCGCTGGGTGGGATCTGGGGCCTGGATGGCTTGGAAAGCCCGTCTCCAAACCGTTTAGGTAGGAGACAATTCTACGGAGTGTCCTGCTTGCGTCATTATTACCGGCCGCACAATGTCAATATAGCATCCGAATCCCCCATGAATATTCAAATCTCTGTGCTTAGCTACCTGTCCTTGGTGTTGCGTAAAATATGTTCTGGCTATCACGGTCTACGGCACCCTAATCTCAAGAGCTTTATATTACATGTTTGTCAGGTGTATCCGTCCTAGAGTGAATGGAATAGCTCTACAGTTACGTAGTGGGTAGGTAGAAAGGGGTCAGTAGCTATGAAGGTGTATTGGTCAATGGCCCCTGGCTCTTCCAACTAATAGTCGGGGGGGATAGCCTGTATATATAGACGAAGCCTGCTAGGTATACACCTAGGTGTCACCAAGCCATCTGACAATGTTGTTGGTATCTTGAAAGATGCCAGCCATGGCCATTTAGAATATGTTATCATCGACGGAGCTCTCACCGTCTATGGCGGCCTGTTTCAAGCGACTCCATCGATACTGTATATCCTTTGAATCCATGGTTAACATCCAGGCAAGTGCCTTCATCACTATCATCACACTCCCCTTCGACTTCAGAGGGAGTCACCTTTGAGAAGGAAGCCTCACCGCTTACGGCTGCATTGGTACCAATGTTACATTAGTTGCGGGGACTCTTTCCTAGTCTAAACTAAGTTTAATGTGGCTGCAGGATTCGGGGTTAGTCTGACGCATCGCGGCCCATATAGGAAGTGGCTTTGGCATGTTATCCTTCCGATAATCCATAACGATACCACAATCCGGGAGCAACAGTCAAACTTAGGGCTGTACCAAAAGAATTCTGAGAATACTTTTGAAGCCTCCTGTCTGACTCCAATGCTCCAGTCTAAGTACACTGTTGTACAATAGGAACGGTAGCTGCTACCGGATGATGTATAAAGTGTAGGTATAGCATCCCGGCCTGGGAGATGACATACTATTTGTGTTCCTGTTGTTGTTGCTCCCCTCTCACCAGTTCGTCGTAACTATAAGTCGTAAAGGGACTTTGTTGAGGGTGAGCGGTGCCAATTTGTGATGTAGAGAGGGATGCTGTGTACCACAGATAACCTTCCTTGTCCCATTGGTGCCACCGGCAATAAAGCACAATATGGACCATCTATCCTCTTGTCCAGAGAATCTCTATCATGGAGTTCTCGTTCGTAACTGGACGCCATGCCAATTCTTCATCTCCTCACCAAGAACAGCGTTGACCATTCGTTGCTGCTTCAGCATATTTATGCCGCGGAACTTTTCAGACGTGATTTGGATTGCGTACATAGAGCCGCAGCCGCCAGAGACATCCAGGAAAATAAGCTCGGTCGGTGAAAACTCAGCTACCAGCTTGTCCCATATGGCCGACTCTGCATTGTTCAGGTAATCAGGTTTCTCGGGAAGGGCAGCATCGGGCGGGTTTGTTCCTGTGTTTGAAGAGGTCGAGTATCGTAGTGTGCGTGGTGATCGAGTCTCTCTTGAAATCTGGGCCGAGAGGAAGCTTCTCGCTTGTGCATTTGACAGGAATCCGCTGCTAGGGCAGGTTCGTGCGGCTCTAGATGAGCGCCGGAGCGCGGCAGAGGCGGCAATGCGATAGCATCGTGAGGCCAGCATTTTGTCGACGCAATACAACCTATTCTTTTCGATTTAGGTCCTGCAAGCGTGTGGAAGTAGTGTAGCTCGGAGGCTAAGTTGTGTTCCTGGACCCGGCCGACAAGTGTGGTCAAGAGTATGTAGGTTGGCAGACTCTAGACATTATTAATCTGTGACGACGTCAAACAGCTGGGTGCTTTGTTGTCCAATTACTTTTTATCCAAATGATACGCTAACTTTCTACTACCTAGTTAGCTTTTATTCGGCTATGAAGTGAATTAATTCTCGCATTAACGGAGCTTATCGCTCTAACCGATAAAGTGACTAAACGGTTACAACGTTTTGCATTGCTTTGAGTAAAGGGCAATATGTGAAACTCACTCTTTCATGATATGCGGCTACTGCATCATGAGAGAGGATTTCACAGGACACGAGTTTACTTGTATAAGGCATATTTACTCTTTGTGAACATCTTATATTTATAATACTAAGTACATATCAAGTTGAGAAATTTACTTCCTGAAACGCTAAAAACCTAGTTTAGATCATCTAGGTTATGATTACTTGTAGCTGATAGTAAATGGCGCCGAAACAGCGACATCCCAGTCTTTGCTCCTATTGGCGTTGCCAAAGATATGTAAAGCCTCGATGGAAAACATGTACTGGCCAGCGGGTGCATAAGTGCCATCAGCCAAACGGCCATCAAAGCCCACCGGATACGGATCGCGGGAGGCGTAGGCGTAAGGCGAGTCCAAGATATCGCCCAGAGACTTGGTAAACTTGCCCTTAACCTGCACCAGCTTGATACTGAGCTGGGGTGATCCGAAGGCTAGCAGCGCAACGGCAACGGGTATGGTGACATCGGCGGTGGGGTCCTTGGAGAGGACAAACGATGCGGTGCCATTCACGGGGTTCAGGTTGGGATCAGCTGAGGTAGAGAGATAACCGGTGTCCAGGACTCGGGTGCTGTATAAGCTGCCCACCGCACCGTTGTACGGCAGCGAGAGGTTCTCACCGTTCGTTCCGTTCAGGGTAATGTAGCCGGAGTATACGGGCAGTCGGGAGCCATCTAGCTTTGGGGGCGTCACCGTCACCGAGACGGAGGCGGATCCTTGAGGACGCACAGTAACTGAAGAGCTGCTTAGCTTGATCGTGGCGTATTCGTCCGTCACCTCCAGCCCAGGGAACGGGTCAGGGTAGATCGAGTCAGAGAAAGTGTACGCCGTAGCTGCACCAACTGAACCCAGCTTGTAAGTAACTGAGCTTTTACCCAAGTTCTTGATGGTGAAATCCAGAGTCCTTGGACCATGGTCGGAGTCGTTGAACGCGAGATATGACTTGCTGAGTAGTGTGGTAGCATAGGCAGCGTTATAAGCTTGTACAAGACCAGCTCCAACTTGTGCCACGGGCGCGTGAACATTGACGTTTCCGGTACCTTCGTTATACAGCCTAGGGTTTGCCGTTGAAGCTATTAGGGCCTCTAGGGTAGCAGGGTCGAAGGTGCCGCGAACGTCAGCAATGAGGGCATAGATGCCGGCAACAAGAGGGCAGGCCATAGAGGTACCCGAGATGACTGCATAAGAACCAAGCGTCTGCGGCCAAGTCGACAGAATGTTACCACCAGGGGATGCTACTTGGGGTTTGACATCCATCTCAAATGTCGGGTTCCATGTGGTGAAAGTGCTGGCAGCCCCACCAGTGAGATTGTTACTGGAAGCAATAAGACTGCATCGCGTTAGCACCGGAGCTCTACAAGATATCAGAAACTTCTTACGTGACTGGGGCGGTCTCTGGATCGGCCATGGTTAGAACGACCTCAGACCCTGCAGCGAGAGCCTCTACCCATGCTACACCTTGAGCGGCGGTGGTCTGAAGTAAAGTTAGTATATTATCACAAGCTTGCAGAGAACTAGCACCTACCATGCCAACAGCCTGAATTTGCGCGACATCCGTCACATCAGGACCTATAGCTCCATCGACATTGTTATAGAACATGATATACTTGGCACCTGCGGCGGCAGCGTAGGTGGCCTTCTCAACGAAGGTACAAGTGCCACGACGGATGAGAACAATGTTTCCAGAGAGGTCTGGCGTATCGGCAGGCAATGGCTCGCAGGCCTGGGCCACTTCGGTGGTATCGAAGCTCGGGGTCCATAGAGGGAGGCTGACATTAGCCCAGGCAGATGGATCGCCCACAACATAGCCAAATGTCTCCTTATCACTACCATTAACGCTGAAATCTGAGTTGATCAGCAGAACAGGTGTAAGCCAATTGTCGACAGCAGCGACCGAAGTAACCCGCTTGCCATTCGACGCCGTGCTGGCGTAGAACAAGCCGTACGCTCCATCGTTTCCGGCAGACACGGTGCAAGGCACACCGGCGTCAACAATTCGCGACACAACAACAGCCCAGGGATCCTCGCTCCAGCCTGAGGAACCTCCAATGGAAGCAGTGATGATGTTGGAGCCATCTTCGAAGGCCTTCAAGTACGCATCGATCAGGACATCATTGGCGGCGCTTCCCGAGCAGCCAAAGACTCGATACATACCGAGGGTGACACCGGGAGCAGCACCTGTGAACCCGTACTCGTTTGCCTGAGCGGCGATGATTCCGCTGACATGACTGCCGTGACCAGCGCATCCATCGTAGGGACTATCTCGGTATCAGCCTTGTATGCTCTCGAACATTAGAGCTTCGCTATATCTACGATCGACTTACTCATTATCAGGAACAGGAGTGTTAGAACCCGTGTAGTCGTCACCGACGAGATCGGTACCGTAAGACACCAAGCAGCCGGATCCAAAACAACCTCCAAGGGCAGGGTGGGTGTAGTCAATGCCCGTATCAATGACACCGATCTTGATGCCTTTGCCAATGACGCCCTTGGCCCGTAGTTTATCCACCTGGGTCATTAGATGAGGCGAGAAAGTGTCGTTGGCCGCTTGTCTCTTGATAGCGCTGTTCGCGGCACTTGCATCCTTACTCTTACCCGTCCACACAACTTTGTCCTCGGGGAGGTCGTAGAGTCGGTTTGGCCAGACGCGCTTCACGCTTGCTAAGTCTGTGAGCGCCGCAGCCTCGTCTTCGGCAGACTCGGCATCGTGGAATTGAATCGATACACCCTTGAAAAGGGACGAGTCGAAGCTCACTGCGGAATTGTAAGCCAATTATAACTTAAGAAGTGAAGCATTTGGGCAAACCCATTTACACCTTATAGAAGAATGATGAGGCCAAGCTACTTACTGCGCGTCGCTGCCTTTGGGCCAATGTGGTTGTAAAATTCCGATGAATCCTATCCGAGTCACGCATGGTCAGAGAATCACGGCAATTCGCGAAATTATCGGAGACATACCTGAGCATCCTCAAATTCAACCACATAGCTGCCGGCGACGTACTTCGCCTGTGGGAGCTTCTTGGCCTCGGTCAAGAAGAAACCTCCCGCGCTGGCAAGCAGCGACACCACAAGACTACTGCGAACCATGGTGATTATCAGGCGGTCCGCCTACGAGACGGAACACAGCAAGGATGCGTGAACGAGGGGAGAGAGGCAATTGGCACGAGTGGGCTCGAGAAATGAGAACACCAAGCCTCCCTTCGTGGGAGAGCGGGATGGTCATCATCTTTTGTACCCCTGGCCGTAGGGCCTGTCTACAGTACAGCTAAACGAGGACGGCACCGCGAAACGACGCAACTGAAGCTCGGAATCACGCATTTCGCAAGGGTTGGACCGCGTATGCCACGCCATGCAATGCAATCAATGAATGATAACCACCAAAGACAGCTTCCGTTGTCGTATTAGACCGGTCGAGCGCCGGGGTTGAGGTGGGATCGCCAAGAAACCCCACGATGCGAGCTTGGCAGGGGAAATCATTGCCGTTTTTCGTTGTGAACCAGAAGATGGACAACACAGATACCCCCAATGGCGAGTAGCACGGTCTCACTCTCTGGTGCCGCTCGATCTGCACGTTTGGGCTGTCTCTAGCCTCACGAGAGTGGAACGAGCCTCATTGCCGGTGAAACCCCATGTTTAGTATGCGACAAGGCGTAGGCTGAGTGATTTGCTTAAAGGCAAAGACCTGGTTTTGTGTGTATCCCGAGACATGGTTGACTTTCTATGGGAGATTGCTATTGTGACCCAATGCAACTCGGTCTCATGCTGTAACCCTCCCTCTCTTCCTTTGCTTCTCCTGTGCCGTCCAAGACTTCGCTTGCTCCTAGAGTAGGATTGATAGTCTTGGTAAACTATCATCTAGATATCCAGTGGATAATGCAAGACTGACAGCACCTTGCTGGTTCACTCTCGCTCTCTTCACATTCCTAACGTAGGTTAGTGTAGCAACATCCTAGCTCCCGCCTAGTTTTACAGCCAAGAGTATCGTCCTCAGCTGACGATGCGCCCAGAACGTGTAATCAGATATTGTTACTGCAGCTAGCTACTGGTACATGTAGAAAAGGTCTAGCACGAGCTTAGTTGCCCACTGGGACTATGCTGAGGTTGTTTTCCCACTCCACGCTTGCGCTAACTCTCGGCAGCATCCGACCGCCGATCAGTGATAGAATTACAGTATCGAGTCTTAATTATTCATGATGTGTAGATCAGGCGGTTAAGACATACAGTAGATAGCGCAATTGAGCAAATATTCCCGGCTTTCCTGAAGGCACTTGCCATATCGCTCTGGCGGTACTCACACCATGAGCGTGGACTCCGCAAGTGTAGGTAACGTATCTGTTACCTGGTGCAAGGTAGTGTATCTACCTGGAGCCTATCCAGGTCGTGGCCAGACAGGTTTTCCAGCGATAAGAGGCTCGAATGAACCAAGTCTAATATCCTTGTTCAACGACTTTATTTCGCCACCTTCTGTCGCGCTTGTCTGCTAGGTCAACACCATGCTATGCTACCCAGTTCAGAAAGATAACCCCTCGATCTACAAGCTATGAGTGAGACCTGCAGACCTCCACGCTTCCAGACCCCTCAAAGCCCTTGGCATGACCCAGATGGGCGTCTTTCTCCGTGTCCTAGCCGGCCGGGAGACCTTGACCTTGATCTCGGGAGCACACCTCATGAGATTAGCGTAGCAGCAGTTCGGCGCCTCGTGAAGTGGGTGACAGATCGGCACCGTTATCGTCTTTCCACTAAAACACGGTATCTGCCGTACTCTCTGCTACAGCACGTGCCCGACAGCTCGTAATACCAACGGAAAAGCGTATTATGAGGGAGAAATGAGCTCCTGGTAGTACATAACGTGGTGATGCTGGAACAAACAGGGATAACGATTCTCGTAAACTTGCTCTGTATCTCCCGACCTCGGCTCTTTGTCGCAATGCGTCTGCGGATGCAATGCTGCGGCACTCGTGGGGTAATATATATACTGCGTAAGCGCACGCACCCATATGGTACACGAACACATTAGTATATAGAGGAAACCAATTTCCCGTCACGCGTCGTACCCACTGGATAACATTCATGTCGATCTCTGCGAGATGCTTCTCAATTTTCCTGTTTCCAAGCAATCCGTCTGCACGAAATACCTATCATATGTGTTTGATGGGTGGTATTATTTGCGTGTAGAGATAGCATATGATCCTTTGAGTGAGGAGGAGGGGACATGTCACATATAGGCTGATGTATTATACCTACATGTATGCAAAACCAGAAGAGGAATCAAGCAAGCACTGTGCTCTCAGTTCACCTCATCGCCTATTTACGTGAAGGCGAATTACCAGGAACACAATGAATGATGAGAAGCATACGGCGAAGACATGAGAAACTCTTCAATTGAGGAGATGCAGGCTAGAACGGATCAAGGATTCGGGCCTATTGTGTGTGTTAGATTCTTGAGGCTCAAACCCATCGCCACCATTAGCAAGACAAGAATCACCTTAATGATTTAAGACACTGACTGATGACCCTTTCTCCCTTACTTCTTTAACAAATGCTGGCGGTAAGATTTCCAATCAACGATGCTAAGAGCCAGTTAGTATGCCATTCCTACATCAGTCACGACAGCACGGGGCAGCAAATAGAGCAAAGCAAAAAAACACCAAGACAATGCCGACGATTGCACCGAATGCTATCCCAAGACACATAAAGCCATCAACGCACCTCCATACTCTATCAATCTTCCCATCTCGGAAGGCGTACGTCACGTATTCGTAAAACCGCACTAACCAGCAGCGAAACGCAATCAGCACAGTGAACACACAACCCGCCGAGACAACAATTACTCACCGCTACGACCGGTCGGTTCGGCACCGGAGAGTTTCCCCGTCGGCGTCCCAGTGAACTCGAGCCGAACAGCGACGCGCTGCGCCTTCTCGTCAGCCACTACAGTGTCGACCCCGAAGACAATGTCCGGGACCGCCGTGAACGCTTCTTGGATGAGGGCTCGATACTTGTCTAGGGAGAGACGCTTCGCGTTGTGGGTGACGTGCGGATGGCAGAAGCGCGGAAGATCTGCTGCCATTGTCTGTGCGTTGATGCAGGCGATATAAGCGCGATACGTATCCTCCAGCTCTTGCCTCGAGAGGGTCGTCCTCGTTGAATCGGGACTGTAGGTTGATATGAGATCGGGCGTCGAGACGTAGCCTGGCTCGGAGAGCTGACGCTGTATATCATCGTGGTCGACTAGGGTCGCGATTTTGGATATCTTCCCGTTCTCTGCCCAGGCTATGATCTGACTTTGTTGCGTTAGGTCCCTCGTCACTCCCTCAACGGAATGCAGCTTGGCTACCAGCGTGGCACCTAAACGCTGTGATTGTTCATCGACTGTGACGGCGTCAATGTCGAGCTGACCATACCCAACAGCCTTGAACTTGTCTGCCAACGCTTCCGCAGCGCCTATGTCTTCTCCGTTGTAATCTAATGGGAAAGAGGCGAAGTTCGTAAGATCTTGCCATCGTTCTTCGTTTATGCATTCGATGAAGGATCTGAAAGTCGATGCAATGGTGGCCATACTGAGATGTTTAGCTGATGATACGACTAGAATTTGTGATATGATATAAAGTTTCAATAGCGGTGTTATATATCTAACCTATGTATAAGTGAATACCTGCCTCTCATACGTCCTCTTGCTTGGCGTTCAAAGGGCGCGGGATGACGAGGACGAACATGGAGAAAGGCGCATTGATCTGCAATGACCTAAACTTTACACCTTACCGCCTCTCCACCTAACTATTATCAATATCTGCTATTTCAACATAACTTCAACTTGTGACATTAGAACATAAGATCATGGACGTCCAGAATCGCCAGAGTTTTTTTTTCATATTCTTCCTCTCTGCATTTCTTTTCTTTCATTCGGCTACGACACAATTGGACCAGATCGGGCACAAATGACGATATTCAAGAAAGCAACTCCTTCGCAACCTCAGGCCTCATCATAAACTCAATCCCTTCCTTCCTCCACGTATCAGCCTCAACCCAATTCCTCGTAGCATTAAGCACCATATTCCTCGGCTCATCAAGATCATAAACCGGCCAATACGGTAACACCTCCGCCTCCGCCTGCACACCATCCTTCTTCACCCCAGCATTATTAGGATCCAAATGATTCACAAAGCTAACATACGCCTGCCCGATGGCCCTAGCTAGTCTGGCGTGGCTGTCGTACGTGGGACTCGGCCCGAGCAAACCGGAGATGTTCTGGAAACTGTAGGCCACGTTGACGAAGTGCTTCACCCCGTCCCACGCGTCGCCGTTCCACGGCCGCTGGTCGAAGCGGTAGCTATACACGTCCACGCCCGCAGCACTATACAGCTCCGCCATGCGTCTCCGTCCGGAAATCATCACCAGATCCCCCCCGATCGCCGCCGCGCGCCGCCACATGAGTCCCCGCGCAAAATTCCGCGTGCAGTTGGTGATGGCGTGCGGCGGCTCGTGGCAGGGATCGTCCGGGTACAGCTCGAGCAGCCTGCGCACCGTCGGCGGCGTGAGCGCGTAGCTCCGCCAGGTGAATATGGAATGAAATATATCTTCTTCCGTGTTCGGCGTGCCGGAGATGGCGAACCCTTCGTCCGCGTTGGCGCCGATGAGGAGCGGCACTTGCACGTATTTGCCGTCTTGCATCAGCTGGCTTGGATACCCCGTTAGGAAATCGCCGTCGAGCAGCGGATTCCAGACTACGCTTGGATGCGCCGCGAAGAGCGTCGCTGAGTCGACTTCGCGGAGACAGGCGAGTTGGTTGGAGGCGCCCCAGCAGCCTACTGTTCGGGTTAGGTTTTCTACGGCCGTGTTGTACCAGCTGAGGGACTCGACCTGTGCGCCAGTCGGGCCACCGCTTTCGAGGATCGCGCCTCGGAAGAGCCCGTCGTCGCGGCCGTCGTAGGCGAAGAGATGGTACGCGATGCTCTGGGCGCCGGCGCTTTCGCCCCAGAGAACTACCTTTCTCGGATCGCCGCCGAACGCAGCAATGTTCTCCTGGATCCAGTGGAAGGCTAGGCGCTGGTCGAGAAGACCCGCGTTGCTGGATCCTTCCGCGAGTAACTGGGCCGTCTGGAGGAATCCCCATTGCCCCAGGCGGTAGTTCATGCTGACGGCGATCACAGGTTGCCCTATCTCCTGACTAACCTGCACGATGCCCGAGAGGTTATACTGGGGATCGGCCATGCTGCCTGCGTACAAGCCGCCGCCGTAGACCCAGACTAGGACCGGCAGAGGCTCTTTCGATTGCTCAGTTGGACGGACCACGTTAATGGTAAGACAATCCTCTGACAGCTCGAAACTCGAGCCGTATTGCATGCAGCTACACCCATACTGAGTCGCTTTTCTGACTCCATCGAAAGATTCATTGATAGATAATGGCCATCGATATCTGAGCTGCCCTACGGGCGGCTGTGCGTATGGTATGCCCAAGAAAGCATCTTGGTTCCAGTCTGGAAGGTAAAGACCTTCATATGTCCCGTTGATTGTCTTGACTGTTGGTGCTGGTGAGTTATTCAAGCTCAGAGACGATACAGCTGCAATCTTCGGTAGCAGAACCGCTATTCCGGTGACTGAGCGTAAGACCCTCATAATGCTACGTTTTAGGTGCCCCTCACCGACAACTGTGATTCTCCTGCATCATATGAAATGATTCGTTTGATTCGTCTCATAAGTTTGATTAAAGATACATCATATAGTGTAAGAGGCCAGGCAGTTTTACTAGGATAATCTAGTCGCATCTCGTCATTGGAGGAACAATACGACGTCAATACAAGATCTACCGAGTCTAACGTCTGCATGCGGGCGACTGCCTTGCGGGGTAGCCAGGGGTATATTCCCGAATGGAGAACCAGACTCTGTAATGTGATATGAGGCCAAAATGGGAGGCCATTAATTTCAGTCAAAACTAAGAGAAGCTTATGTTGTGGCGAAAAAGGTCCTCGGGCTAGCCGGTGACTGTAGAAATGAACTCGTTTTTGTTACGGATAACGCTTTCATTTCCGACATTTAGTAAAAGACTACCATATGGGGTATCAAATTCCTCCATCCTTATGCCTTCTGGTTTTCCGGCCTCACACTCTGCGGATTATGGAACAGATCACTGGGATCATACTTGGTCTTGATAGACTCCAGCATCGCTAGGTTCGGGCCCCAGTACGATTGTTGAGGATCTGTCAACGAGGGGTCGACATAGCCGGGATAAGTCGTCAAGGTCTGCGGAATCGAGTCTCGAATAGTGCCCACGAGCCCACTAAGAAAATCTTTGGTCGCCTGGGTAAGGTCCGGGATACCGATGCCGTAGCCCTGGCAGAACATGATCTTGTCTCTATGCGAATAGGCGGTGGCATTCATGGGGATGTCGCTAATTGCACCTCCCGAAGCGTCGAAAATGAGGAACCATATGAGCGTGCCGCGATTTGTATCGTCCATATACTTCATCACTTTTGTTATTGCATCTTCAGAGAGAGTCTCTTCGGCCGTGAACGCCAAGCTCCGGACGGTAAAAGCGGTATGGATGTCCGAGAGATAAAGCGCGGCATCTTCAGCCTGTTGCGCGATAACAGCAAGCCAGTCGTCAATAACCACTGATACTTTCCCCGTCGGAATTCTCTGTGGAATTCCGGATGCATTCCACTCATCTTCTGTGCCGTAGAAGGTGGCAGTGATAATAGCCCCAAGCTCGTGCGCGACGAATTCAGTACCGAATCTTCGGTCGAGATCCGGGTCAGAGACGAGGTCCTGCCATTGCTTGAAGACCGGAACCATATCTGCGTGCTTTCCGAATGTTATCGAATAAGAGTACTGAACTACGTTGCCTGGTTCGGGGTGTGTCTTCACGACAAATTCCGTGACAATGCCAAATCCTGCACCGGCTCCTTTTACCGCCTACCGAAAGTCAGCCCTGGGAAAGATTTGAATATTTCCTACTACCTGCAGGATAGAGACTTACAAAGAAAAGGTCGCTATTTTCATTTGCGCTGGCCCGTTGAATAGTCCCATCCGCTGTAACAACCTCGACTTCTAAGACATGGTCCAGGCAGGATCCCCACATGCGCGACGTTGGACCTAGTCCTCCCTGCCACGGTTCACGTTAGTGTTGATGCGGATAGAAGATGGGAACACACTTACAATAGTGGCATGCCCACCAATACCGACACCCGGGCAAGTTCCATGAGATATAGCTCTTTTCCCGTTGTCATGTAGCTTGCTGGTTATGTCGGAGAGTTTGGTACCGCCTCCTATTGTTGCTTGCCATGTGTTCGTATCCATAGCAAAATCTTGCAGCTTCAACAGATCGATTGCCAGAGCTCCATCTTCCCCGCCCAGACCTATGTACATGGGTTAGAAAGCCTGTCGATATCGTACGCTTGTTCGAGGAATATTGGTCTCATACCATAGTTCCTAATGCAAGTCAACAACTGCCACTATGATGGCGAGTTAAGGAAGTATCTCTTACGCATAAGAATGTCCGCCCGATCTCGGCTGAACCTTGACATTGCTGGCTACCGCGCATTTGACGAATCCAGATACGTCTTCGGCTGTCTCTGGGCGGGTTACCGCTATCGGCGTGACAGGGAGGTCGAGGTTATAACGGTTGACCCAGGAAATTTGATAGAGCGGGTCGCTTGGGTAGGCAACGCAGTCGCTGCGGCCGTTGCAGACGGCATTTAGACAGGTTGCCAAGGGGCTACTCGGAGATTGCCCCATACTGACACTTCGAGACAACTATAATAGGGGCTTGATCGTGGGATGTTCGTAGGTCCTAATATCCCGATGCTAGAGACGCTTTTGTAATGCGATCTGCTTGAAACTCTCGTAGCAAAACATGCAAACAAGTGAGGAGCAAGGAGGGTACATAGGTCTGTTTCGATATGAGGGAAGGACAAAGCGGGTTCCCCGTGGAACATGCAATTTTAACGTCCCGCACCTCTACAGAGGTAGGCACTTGAGTGTCTACTCGGCAGGCGCATGCAGGTGATGGTCCTTCAAAAGCCACAAGATCAATCACACGGAAATATAGGACCACGGGAGGCAACGGGCACAGCGGTGCCATCATGGTTTATATGTGTGCACACCTAAGTAGGGGCAAACATGACCAGCAGCTCCAATGTGTGCCCCTGAGTATTTCATCTTTCGAGGATAGGGTGTGACTGATTCATTCTATATCCCGTGTCCTCTTAAGATCGCTCGCCCAATGGGCGTTCGTGCACACCAATGGTCGTATTCGGAGCTGCATCGAGCGACCTGGGCCCCCTGGTCGTTTGGCCCGTCGTAACGTCTGGCTACCAAACGTGGGTTCTCATGGCTCTAGGTCAGGCATCCGCTATGGGAAATGGTGTTGACGTCAGGTCAGTTGGGCGTTTGCTTTGGAAGTGGCTAGTCGTGCAGCAGCCTTCCATGCTGAATCCATGCTGTCCATGTGTCCTGTTGTCGTGATGCCACCGGAATAGCCACCTGGTTGGTCTATAAGTTTTGATTTGTTGTTTTGGCGCGGCCATCTTCAATCCTTGACCTGGTGAGTACTTATTCGACACTGACTCCGGTACATAAAGCAGTCCTTATTGTGCTTCGTGCCGAAGTATATCTCGGTGCCTTCCGGGTAGCGTACTTCATAAGCAGCCCTGGCTGTAACCATTCGCATCAGATGTCCGAATCGAGGCTTTGTAAGGAACACGACGGAGTTTGCCAGGACAAAGCAGGACCACTAATGCAGGTTGAAATCTGGGGTGTTGCATGATTGGCTAAGCTAAGCCAATAAACAGGCTATTTAGCCCGTGAAACGCGCCACATCTTCCCAAAAACGTGGCTTATCACACCGTCATTTGCACAACGCCGAGACGCCTCATTCTTCATCGTCATCTTCGAGTATTTTCTTGTATGACATTCTTATAGTCTGTGGCTTTCTCGTATAGAGGTGATGTAAGGCTGAAGAAGGAGCTGGCGCAGACACCCAACCAGATATATCTCACTTGACTTGTACGCGCGGCCATAGTGACATTCATTTGACACCGGAGGACAGAGATGCGGAGTACCGAACACCGCATCTCTGAGGTTATCAGCTCGTGTGAACGTGATCCTGGCAATCCATGTTGAGAGTTTTGTTGTCTACTCTTAAGCATTGCCATACTGTCATCAACTTTACTCTCCTTGGATGCTTAGTACTAGACTCATAATGAATGAGATGGACGATCTTGGTCAGTTGTAAGGTCTGCTGAACTATATACATACTCAACGTTACCATCTTACTGCTTGAGCCTTCACAGAGCCTAAAGGATCTAGGGCACCTAAGAAGATTACTCATGTTCCAATAAATCTACCACGCGCCAATTTTAGCTACCTGTTAACGAGGGCGGCGTTTCCCTGGCGTCTAATGCTATTTACCAACGTGAGCGACAAATTGACAGCGGATACGACCACTGACTCGAATTCCATGCCTATTATCCAATCTACTAATTACCAATCTCACTTGTGTTACCCGGTTAGTAGATGTTACGAGACTCGGGGATTCACTACCGAGATATCAAGCCGATAGCGCGGGGTTAAGCATAGGCCACTTACACCACATCGCGGATTGGGGTACAGATTACTAAGAACAAATACTTGTGAGGAGACGAGCCTCTTTCTGGCTTTCAAGTCCATCTTGACGTCTGACACAGCACTGAGTTGGCATGTAGCGAAAGAGAATCTAATTGAACTCGGACGGTTGAGACCATCCACTTGAAGAATTAATCGTCGATGCCAAGAACTACTGTTCTTTGATTGAATATGTATAATAACTCTCTTGTCGAAACCCCGTGTTTGCAGACAAAACATCGATTATCTACTTTTGTATTAAGCAAACTTCCAATATGCCTAATAAGATCTCTTGCTATTTCAGAAGAGCAGCTCGGTAGGATCTTCCGATTGGTTTATCCGAATACACATGGGTACACCTGGATTGTCCATTTTAAGAAGAAGCACCTGTAAATGCAAGCCGTTCTACCCCGCAGACTCATCTCCAAAAATTAGTGGGTAAGGCTTCTAGATGGAGTTAATTTCGGCGACGTTGAAGACCCCTGGTCCTCCCCTCCCTCGGTTCCCCATCCCCGGTTGTCTGCCGGGGTCTCCAGCGGGTGCCCCTCCTCTAGGGGTTTGGCTCACGGCATCTGTAATGAAGTCAAACGACACTCAAGTGACACTTTATGTAAGTCTCCCCCAAACGTAAAAAAATGGGGTTTCGGTAATCTATTAACGAGTAGAATGCATAGACCGTATCTCTTCTTCTCTTTCACTCCCTCCACCGTCAACGGAGCCTAATTCTCTAGTCATTAGAATCATGATCTGACTCGGTTTATTCGATCACTATAACGAGCTTTACGAATCTCACCCACATTTTATTCCATATAGACGGTTTTCCTTTTTAAAGTATATACGCGAGGTTGCTACGCCTCGAGACATATATCATGTATACGGCGTCATTTGCTTTCTTCGAGGCGTTATGGGAGGCCGGGGTTACGCATTGCTTTGTTAATCTGGGTTCTGACCACCCCAGCATTATCGAAGCTATGGTTAAAGGTCAGCGGGAAAATAAGGACAAGTTCCCTCGTGTCATTACGTGTCCAAATGAGGTGCGTCAAATAAGAAGGCAGAGAGTCTGGCGTTGGTCATGATACAGCTCCTGACCGGTCGTGCTAGATGGTCGCCATGTCCATGGCGGATGGCTACGCTCGATTAAGCGGCAAGCCGCAATGTGTCATTATTCACGTCGACGTAGGGACCCAGGGTCTGGGTGCAGCTGTGCACAATGCCAGCACCGGTCGTGCGCCCATCCTCGTATTTGCCGGACTTAGCCCCTTTACTCTCGAGGGAGAGATGCGTGGGTCGCGGACAGAATATATCCACTGGATCCAAGACGTCCCTGATCAAAAGCTGATCATAGGTCAATACTGCCGCTATACAGCAGAGATTAAGACGGGCAAGAACATTAAACAAATGGTCAACCGTGCACTGCAGTTCGCCAGGAGCGATCCTCAGGGGCCGGTCTACCTAGTCGGAGCGAGAGAGGTCATGGAGGAAGACATCACACCATATTCGGTCGACCAGAGTCTTTGGGACCGAGTCGAGTTGGGTGGACTGACGCCCAAGGCAGCGAGGGCAATCGCGGAGGCCCTCCTAGGCGCTGAAAAACCGTTATTAGTCACGGGCTACTCTGGCCGTAACCATAAGGCCCCAGGTGCTCTCGTCGATTTGGCGAACACTATAAAAGGGTTACGGGTACTAGACACTGGTGGCAGCGATATGTGTTTCCCCGCCTCCCACCCGGGCTGGCTTGGGCTTCGATTCGGTAATGAAGCTGCGATAAGAGAGGCGGATGCCATTCTTATTTTGGACTGCGATGTTCCCTGGATTCCAACCCAATGCAGGCCAAAAGAAGGCATCAAGATCTTCCATATCGATGTCGATCCATTGAAGAATATGATGCCGCTTGCCTACGTGCCCGCTCAACGCCGATACCGTGCCGATGCGCTTACATCTATTGAGCAAATCACAGAAGCTGCTAAAGACCTCACGACCCATGCTGATGCAGAAATCAACAATACGAAATGGGATGCACTGCAGGCATCATACAAACAGCGCTTAATAAACATTTCGGAAAAGGCTGTCCCAGCAGCAGACGGCTCGTTTGGGACAGGACATTTATGCAAGACTTTGCGGATGCTTTGCCCCAAAGACACGATTTGGGCTGTCGAGGCTGTCACTAATACCTTTTTCGTGCATGATGCTCTGCAGCCAGAGTTTCCAGGTTCCTGGATAAATTGTGGCGGGGGTGGGCTCGGTTGGTCCGGTGGTGGAGCGCTGGGTATCAAGCTGGCCTCGGCCGTCGAACATGGTGGCAAGGGCAAGTTTGTGGTGCAAATCGTGGGTGATGGCACGTACCTGTTCTCGGTACCAGGAAGTGTTTACTGGATATCCAGGCGATATCAGATCCCAATACTGACCATCGTACTCAACAACAAGGGTTAGTGCATCAACTCTTAGTCGACTTCCCCTGGCTGACTTGGTGACATAGGTTGGAACGCTCCGCGGAAGTCCATGTTGCTCGTCCACCCCGATGGCCTAGGCTCCAAGGCAACCAATGAGGAGATCAATATATCTTTCGATCCGGTTCCCGATTTCTCGGGCATCGCGAAGGCAGCGGCAGGAGGAGACCTCTTTGCTGCGAGAGTGGAGAAGGCCGACGTATTAGAAGAGACGCTCAGGAAAGCCATTGAAGCCGTCGAGGGTGGGCAGTCTGCAGTCATAGGTGAGCCAAATTCGGATTGCTACTCCCCTTCTTCCTATCATTATCGCCCCCTTCTCCAATTCCCAATTCTAGTTGGATGCATTTTACGTTCTTGGCTCCTTTTGGTTAGGCGTCTGGAGCAGATGCTGACTTGGGTAATTGTAGATTGCAAAGTCACGCTCAATTGCTGATCGGCTACGTCACCGATGCCGAAGCTGCGCGAATATCGTGTTAGGGCGCCCAGTGGGCATGGTTGCAGGCCGCCTGGTAGTTAACGGTGGGCTTTAAGAGCAATAGGATAGCGCGAATACTCTCGTGGCTTCGTGGATTGGTCGGTGCAATCGGTCGAATTTCAGAAGAATTGTTTGAAGCCACGCTCCAGGTTTTGTTCCCTTGTCGCTCCACGAGGGTCTAGACCATCTCTCCCGCGGCTGTGGGGAAGTTTGATACTCAATAGGCTATGGTCATGGTGACAAGTTAAAGTCTTCCATGATCTGGACTTAGTATGTGTATCGGTTGCGAACGCTCTGTATGTGATCTGATACACAAGCTCATCGATCGTGTTTGCATGGAGTCCGGCGACACCCAGAAGTATTAGATGATTGGAGCTTTCCCCTTACTTGATGCCGTTTCTACTGTAGTGTTGCATACTATAGGCATCCCAGAACACCGGTTTGGAGACTGTTGACTGGATAATACCCCAAACACACCTGCAGCTTCAAGTACTGCAGTACAGAAGTCCAGGATACCGATCCGAGGGGACGGGCTGTTTGCTCCTGGCGAATGTACAGTAAGTAATATGGAGGTTCAACTAGATTTGGCCGAGATCTTGCCTTACCTTTGTGCTTCGCCAGGCAGAGGAATGAACAAAATCGTCAACCGGATTTCCATGCGAAACGTAATGAGATAAACCCAGTGGCGGCTGTTGATCGTGTGTTGGTGACAAATTGGCGGGATGCGTTGCCGGGAAGTCTAGATTTTGTGATGTGCGACTCTGTGCTCTGCACGTGGTCACGAGAATGGAAGGTTGATGTCTCACGGTAGGTGTCGGATTGTGGTACGGTCTTACGGCACAGCAGCACGATTGCGGTACACTACAAATACCCTGCAGAAACCCCTGAACCACTGGCTGCACCACCTCTGTTGCAGCAATATACGCTACTACACTACCTCAGTAGCGGCCCCAACCTATCCCAGGTAGAGGTATGTTCCAGAGGCTAGACAGGCAAGACTGGGCTAGGTACAGCACACCACAGTTAGGGTAAGTGTTTAACCCCTGCTGGCATGCTCATTGACCCTTGTCTTACCCCACCGGAACGAACTGGTTTCACGGCCAGGCGGTTTTTCTTTTACTTGTGACTTGTGTCGACAGCGGGGTCAGTATACTAGCCTTGGGGCTGTACCGGTTTCTGTACTTAGTGGTATCCTAAGAGGATAGGTAGCATCAATTAACCACGACGGAGAGAGGCACCTCCCGTTAGGAGAAATGTCATGTCGTTCCTCTTCACTTCAATGTTCTCCCTTCATTGGCAGGAAGTAATAGACGTATTCATTTATTCTTCCTTCATCCATACTTAACACTTTTCTCTACTAACATTTGGACTGGCAACGCTCGTTCTACCGTTTTCACTCATAGAACAACACTTGTTATACTTCGTCTCCCATTAACGCTTCCCGACACCCCGACTGTACCCGATTGGCTTCGGTTCTTCCGTCGACTAAGGGACCTCGATGAATACGCTTACCATCATGATCAAACCCCCAGTCTCGCGTTTGGTGTGCTAGATCCCGCATCGTCTATCGCTATCACCCGATTGTTTCGAGCAACAAGAGATGATGTGTTTTCATCAAGGGCTGGATTCAAATCGACATCACCCAGGAGGAGCTCGTCCACGTTCCTTTCTCCACCAATTTCCCGGCGAACAAGCCTAGTTCAATCGCACTGGACGCATATCTCCCTTAAACTCTACTACTCCACTACGCGAGATATCAGAGATAGCAGACCTCGTGGGGCCTCATTTTTGCACAATCACCCGTACGTAGAGCCTCGTAGATCTTGATCCGCCTCAGGGCCCTCGAAGAAAAGAGAAAACAGCGCGGAGACGGGAGACGAGAGACGAGACAATGTCGCCCGGTGGCGATGGGAACGAGCACGATGCCGTCCAGGTCAAGCGAGAAAACTCGGATCCTATACCAGCTCTGCCGCCTCCACGACCCATTCCGTCGAGAGATCCGAACCTGATCACGCAGGCACGAACGCCTCCGCCTCTTCATGTCATCCCGACCGACGCTCCGTCCGTCGATCTCTTTAAACTACCGCCTACCGCCGCCCTGAAACTGCTCTGCGCTGGAATCGAATCATTGGTTCGCGTCACGGGTGACATCCCGCCGACGCCTCCTCCTACCAGTCCTCCCGTGCCTAATATGAGCGGCATGCAACAGGAAAAAGCTGCCATAGTGCGATCACACTCCGAAAAGAATCTCGCCCTCCTCCAGCAACAGTCTGCGGGCCAATCCCGACCGAAAGGACAGGCTCAACAGAGCGCTTTCGATGCACAGTTCCAACCCGTCGACGGCGTGCGCCTCCGACATCCACCCACGCCTCCGCTGCCGCCGGCTGCACCCCAACCATATATCGTCATTGGCGAGAATTCGCAGCCCCTGAACCTACAACACAGCGCCATTACACGCAAGTTCTTCAGCAAGGCGCCCCCGCCCATTAGCATAGAAAACTACCTCCAGCGCATCCACCGCTTCTGCCCCATGTCGACGGCCGTCTATCTGGCGACGTCGCTCTACATATTCCGATTGGCTGTCGAAGAGCGTGCTATCCCTGTGACGAGGAGGAATTGCCACCGGCTGCTGCTCGCGGGCCTCAGGGTTGCTATGAAGGCGCTGGAAGACCTCAGCTACCCGCATGCCAAAATTGCCAAGGTCGGCGGCGTCAGCGAGGTTGAGCTAGCCAGGCTGGAAATCAGTTTCTGCTTCCTAGCTGGATTTGAGCTGGTGGTGGACGAGGAGGCGCTCAGGAAACATTGGGAAATGTTGAAGCAGAACGCGAGCCTCGGCAATTCCGGATTGGGCATAGGGGGTAAGGGACCGCTGCCCAATTTAAAACTTGATGTGCGACGCAAGAAGAACCCGGACCATGCCGCTGAAGGCTAGTGACGCGTAGGAGCTGCAGTTGGCGTGGACTGCGCTGTCTAACTTCTGACCTTGAAAGGGAAGGAGAGAAAAGGCGGGCAAAACATTGATTTAGTCTCATGCGACCATACGCCCTGAGGAACGGAGACGGCGACCTGGGCATTTGGTGAGAGAAACCAGGGTAGCTTTCTCCACCGGCTGAGTCTTGGAAGCGGATCTACACCGGTGGAGTGGCGCTCCTAAATTGACATCGACTTTGAAAACTTGGAGGCTGTTGAAAAGATGATATGGTGTATAAGGGCTACAGAATATACGGAACTAGCAGGAGCTGTGTTTCAAGATATTCTTCGGAAACGAAGTATTACATAACGTACCTACCCTTCGATGGCTATTATATCACAAGAGAGGAGAGAGTACGAGGGGTAGGATGGTATAATTTCGTGGGGATCAAGAACAATCGTTGCGGTTATTCATTGCAGTGCATTAGTTATGATACCCCCCCTTTTGTCCAATTCTGATACTCGTGTATATATGTCCACTTTTCAGTATTTTCGGAACTGATACTGTTTAATCTAGTCCAGTTATTTAGTAATACTACCAGGAAGATGTTCTCTTTGTATTAGTCCGAAGTTGTCGTGAGCCTGAAGTAAAGGTAGATAAGACAGGGGTATATTTGCAGTGATATAACTCTCGAATCTGGATACACTGGATCACCCCACATGAGCAGTTACGCAAGTCGGGAAGTACCGCCCTGTCTACCTGCTTAATCTAGCTAAGCGCTACCTATGTACTGTATTAGATCTCGTCGCTATGATTAACGAGCTACTGCGGCATGTTCAACCGGCCACATCCGCATCAAACCGTCGCTTATCCGGCTTTCGATGAGAGCAGCCTATATCCCTATAGGCCGGTTGTAGGGCAGCAGGACTGTCGCAGATGTCAGCCATCGTCAGGAAGAGCAGTCTTAGACTCTGTAGGAGTACCACCATTGCAATTCTCCGGCCAACACAATCGGCATTCGACCTTGGGGGTTCCAACCTTGTCGCGCGTTATACCGGTGCGACCACACCACCGAAGTACACGAGCTTTGAATGATCATTTATTGCTCCAGCTACCCCGCCCTTGTCGTCCGTTTCTGCCCCGCGCCAAATCGCGACTACGGCAACGTCAACGACGATCACCACCACTACAACAACAACCCCAGCGACGACCATGGCCGACATTGACGTTGAGACTGTCTTGAAGGGCAAGTACCCCGCCAAAGCGCACGCGAAGCGTGTGGTTGAGTATATCCGCTCCAAGGTTCCCGATGCTACCGGCGCCCTGTTTCTCGAGGGACGAAAGGACCAGCTCCTCGAAGACAGCGATGAGCCAGTTCCCTTCAGGTGAGTTTATGATATTCTTCTCTCTAATTATCAAGGGTGTGGTCACTACAGAAGATTTCTAATCAAGGAGACAGACAACGGAGGCCTTTCATGTACTTGACGGGAGTCGATGTCGCCGATTGCGCCTTCATCTACGACATTGAGACCTCCAAATCCACCCTCTTCATCCCACCAGTCGACCCTGAGAGCGTCATTTGGACTGGCCTGCCCCTATCTGTCGAAGGGGCCCTGGCCAAGTACGATGTCGACGAGGTCCTTCCCACGACCGAGTTGAACCCCATGTTGGCGAGGTTGGGTGCCGCCAACCCCAAGTCCACCGTCTTCGCTATTGCCGAGCGCGTCTCCGATAACGTCACGTTCCTCGAGTTTGGCAAGAAAGAATTCTCCATCTTGGCCGAAGCCATTGACGAATGCCGTGTTGTCAAGGACGACTATGAGATTGCCCTCATTAAGAAGGCCAATGACATTAGCGGCGCCGCTCATAGATCCGTTCTGGAGAATGTGCGCAAAGCGAAGAACGAGCACGAGCTCGAGGGTGTGTTCATTGGCAATTGTATGCGACAGGGGGCTAAGAAGCAGGCCTACCCGAGTATCGTGGCCAGTGGCAGATCGGCTGCTACGCTTCATTACGTCGACAACGACAAGGATCTGACTGGAAAAGACCTGTTACTCCTCGACGCTGGCGCCGAATGGCGTACATATGCTTCAGATATCGTAAGGCACCTCTTATCAGCAGTAGTAACTAAAGAGTCGGCATAAACGCGTCGTGAGAAGCGCTAACACAGAAAATAGACTAGGACATTCCCCATATCCGGGCGCTTCACTGAGCAGTCCCGAGCTATATACGAAATCGTTCTTCAGATGCAGAATGATTGCATCGCCATGCTCAAAGAGGGCGTCTGGTGGGATGACGTCCACGTGCGAGCACACGAGGTTGCCATTGACGGTCTATTGTCTCTCGGTATATTGAAAGGGAACCGCAAAGAGATTCTCGAGGCTCGAACCAGCACAGCGTTCCTGCCACACGGCCTTGGCCATTACCTCGGCATGGACACACATGACACTGGCGGTCACCCAAATTACTCAGATCCAGACCCCATGTTCAGATACTTGCGAGTCAGAAGGAACCTGCCAGCGGGTAGTGTGATTACCGTGGAGCCTGGTGTATGTGGCCGCGCAATTACCCCTTGATAGGTGAATCGACAGTGCTGACTTGAAGATAGATCTACTTTTGCGAGTTCATAATAGCCCCGTATCTCAAAGACCCTAAGCATTCCAAGTACATTGATGAGAACGTGCTTAACAAGTACTGGGATGTTGGCGGTGTGAGGTGAGTTGTTCAAATTCCCGTTTCTCGACATGAGTACTTTCGTGATACTAACGACAACTTTCATTTAGAATCGAGGACAACATCCTTATCACGAAGGATGGCTACGTCAATTTAACAAATGCGGTCAAAGATCCCGACGAGATGGAAAAGATAATTGTTGGAAGCTAAACTGGAAGCGTAGTGATGTGGTACTGGCGTATGATTTATCTTCTTCGTGTATATAAGTATCTCCACGAGGACAGAAGGGATAGCTGTAATAGCCAATACTTCTATTGAACCTATTCAGATCAAACCATCTAATCAATTATTGGGGAGAGGATAGTGAGAATGATGCGTCATAACCCAGGCTTTTCAAAGTCCGAAGCACCCTAGGTGAAAGCGGCCGGATTATGCTGGAATGACGGCATAAACACATTATCATAACTATATAAAGTAATGTATACCCATTGCCACAAATATTTGACTATTTTTGATTCCATCATCATTCGTCGTAACCGTCTCCCATAAGCCTAAAAGCGCTACCCATCCGCTCGCCTATCGTTGAGCTAGAGCCAACTCATAGAATCCCATCTACCGAAACCGAAAACGCGATTGCCGACGAGGACGACCTCCCACGCCCCTCGGGCCGCGGAAGCTCCTCTTCAGCAAAGTCTTCTCGGCCTCGACCGTCGGCCACGGCGCGCCGGGCTTATTCGTGAGGGGATCATACGTGAGGTTCGCGGGCGTCACCTGGAACTGAATCGTCCCATTGCCCTCGCGGTAAGTACTCTTCAGGGTACCCCTTGTTTTATACGCCGCGTCCACAACTTTCTTTCTTCCCGTCTGGATATCCAGCCCCTTAATAGCACGCGAGAAAAACTCCAATGATGCCAAGGGCTGGTAGAAGGGGACTTCGTGACCCGATTCGTAAATGCGCGTGAAGGAGAATTTCCCGGCTTGCTTCACTTGTCCGTGGACCACGCCATCGCTCGTCTGCACGTCTGCGTAGCCGGCCCCGGCGTATCCAGGGGCCCCTACCGCGGACGCCACGACCTCGCTGCCGAGCCAGTTGCAGTTGTAGTCTGCGTCGCCGGCGTACAGCGCCACCGTTACGTCGCTGTGGACTAAGGAGAGGAGCGCTTCGATCGTGCCGATCTCGCGCGCGTCGTCGCCCGTGCTGTCGAAGGCGTCGCCGACGGCGCCGTTCGAGGAGAAGTTTGTGAAGGCGCCGATGGCGGATTGCACGAGGGGGGTGTTGAGGTAGTCTACGTAGAAGCCGTAGGGGAAGGGATCGGGCGTTAGTTCGCGCATGTCGTATTCGTCGCGGCCGAGGAGGTCGTCGTAGACGGATTCGACCATGTAGGCGCAGAAGTTGTCGGCGAGGCGGCACTGGTTGGTGGGGTCAGTCAGTTAGTTTTCGTTGTTTTTTCTTTGCTGATGAAGGAGAAAGGGGGAATTTGGGGGATTCGATGGTGTCCTCGGTTATTAAGGAGGTAAGTTGGTAAGTTACTTACCACAGAGTTGTCCCCTGTTCTCTTGCAGTCTCGCAGCTTGTCTAGACAGTTCCCTTTGCCGTACACGTTGTTGTAGAACATGGCTGCTTCCGACTTGCTGAAGGGCGCGTAGTCGTACGTGTTTCCGGGGAAAACGGTGAAATTGTAGTCTGTTAGACGTCAGGTTTCAGCCAATCGGTCAATTCTCAGTCAAGGGGCTCTGTGAGAGCGTGGGACAGCGCCTAGGAGCAGATACCCCCTTGGAAGCCAGCTTGATGAAGGACAACTTACATGCCTGATATTGGACGTAAGGATCGTACCTTTGGTAGGAAAGAGGTCAGTATTATTATCCCCTTTCTACGGCCCTCATGGGAGTGAATTTCGAAACTCAATTTTCACATTGGGCAGCTCGGTGTCAGGGTTTGTCCTCGACTCACCATCCATTCCCAATCAACACCGTCTCCAGCTCAATCTTCTTAGCGCCACGAGGGAGGTTCCTGTTCTGGTCCTCGATATACTTGTTGAAGATGGGACCATAGTGGCCACCGTAACTCTCCGTCGCAAAATGAAACCCGTTGCGCGCGTACTGCGGGAACGCCCCCATAAAGCCCTGCAGCGTCTTCCAGAAGTTCGGCGCCGCAGCGGGCGTCGAATTGGCCGTCAGCGTAATATTAGGATACGCGTACGTGCCACAGGAGTCAGCGGGCGCGTAATCCGGACACACTTCGTCCGGCAGGACCACGAGGCCGTTTCTGTTCGTGTACGCGGGGACGGGGTACGAGTAGGAGAAGCCGACCTGGCTCGGCTGGTCGATGAAGATCATGTTGCTCACGTTGGACCACGAGTACGGGTTGCTAAACACTTTCCCCTCCGGGTCGACGCGGCAGGGGCCCAGCTCCTCGAAAAGCCCGATCATGGAGCTCGATCCGGGACCGCCGTTGATCCACACCGTCAGCGGCGCCTCGGAGGGATCGACCTGGCGCGCCTCGAAGAACCAGAAGAAGATGTGCTGGTCCTCGCCCACGTCCGCGTACCCCGAGTAGCTCTTCACGTCCGGGTCCAGCTCGCAGATGCCCGTCGGCACCTCCTTGTAGCGCACGGGGATGTCGTAGTGCCCGATCACGCGCTTCAGGTCCGTCGGCGGCTTGACGAATTGGGCTTGCGCCGTGTCCAACGGTGTCGTCAGGGCCGCTGTCGCCGCGAGGGCGAGGAGGCTGCGTGTGAACGAAGCCATTGTGGTGATCTAGCTCCCTACTTGACCTTCTCGATGTGTGAGCTGGCTATCCACGACCCTAGTTATCTAGCGAGGATGGCTCAGAGGGGAGAGCGAATGAAGGTCAGAAGGAAAGGAAGCAGAGAGAACCCAATTGGGCTCTGAAGAATAAATAAAAATAATTAGAATTGTATATACTACGTAATGTACAGTAAAGTGATAGTCTCTCTCCAATTGAGAACCCTGGACATTCGACTTGGGCCCCCGGTCTGAGTCGTTCGCATACTACCCATGTTTGCTGTTAATGTACTGCAGTGGTAGTGTATGTATGTCTGGATTGACCGGATCGTCACTTCGTGTTCGTACGTAGCAGTAGTATGCCTCGGCATATATGTCTATATCTAGCGTAGGCAGGCTGTGACCTAGCGGTAGGTAGCTGATAATAGAAACTACTGACGTTGTGCAATGTGAGAAGCACTTCCCATGTAAAGCCGGCATAGCAGCATCGCACCTCATTCTTTACTAGGTAGGTATTATCTGCAGTAGTGGAAAAGAGACAAGCTTTTATCGGTCTACGCCGACGATGCTACTGCCGTACTGTGTAAGTTTATTGCCGGAAAGACCCTTGCCCAACCGGGAGAGAGACCCGCGGATCACCATTTCTCGAATAGGCAGGCATCTCAATGTCTTATCTTTGGCCGGGGTCGGCGCGGGGCTTGACATTCAGTCATTTCGTGGCGAATATATCGTAGCGAACTTATCAGCATGACACTCCTAACTGTTGAGATAAATGTTATTACACAACATTGAGACTATTTAAGTTGGTTAGGTAGGTATTTACATAGTAGATGATAAACGTACAGTAAATACGGGATTATAGTCTCCTAGGCAACGAGTCGGCTTATCTAAGTAAATATTTCATCAGCGAGTGACGCAATGTCGTGCAGGGAAATCGTTATCTAAGTCAGTCAGCACTACTCATTACCGGTATAGTTACACCCAGTAGCGCCGCTAACGGTCGCAGGCTGCCGAAAGACTGCTCTTTAACTATGAACGTAATGTATCAAGTCAAAAAGCGGTTTGTTGTTGCGATACGCTCGATACGCTAGAACCCTGCAATGCCAGCGATAATCAGTCGGTAGAAAGGCTCCCGAGTTAATACAGGATTAAGCATGCTTACGTATAAAATCATGTAACGAAAAGTATTATGCCATACTCCGTACACTTGTCTATATTTCCTATTAAGTACATCTGCCATATTCCAGGTCAGTACTCTGCCATTCCAAGCCCCCTGAATCAACGGCAGACAAGACAGTGAAAAGACATATGGGGGGCATAAAGACGGTGTAGGATAAGGCGAGAAAAAAGACTGGTGCTTTTTTATCTTTACAAATGTAATTATTTATATGCGATCTGTCATAGCCTTTACGTCCAATCTACCAAGGAATTGCGTCGCGTTATATCCTCGCCGATTGATTACCCAAGATAATGTATATCGCCTTCTCCTCCTCTAAATCGAAGATGAGACAAATGAAAAAAAGAAAAATAGAGGGAAAACAAAAGAAAGAAATGAAGTAAGCAATGAAGGAAAGAAAAAGAGAATGAAAATTGGAGGAAGGAGTCGTTACTATGAGGGAACGGTTACATGGAGTACATGCATGAATGAATGAACGTGCTTGACGGTCTATTGATGTCGTTCGTACCAATGCTCCAGAAGAGAAGCCGGAGCGACGAAAATCACACAAAATCCGATCGCATTAGATTAGATCAGATAAATCCCAGCCAGACAATTGCCATGGCACATCCTCCTACCAAGAGCCCAGAAGGCACCTTCAAGAGCCCGGCGGCGTCTTCCTGGTCGTCCGCGGCGGTCGTCGCAGCCGTGGACTGGGAAAGCGTCAGCGTAGCCGTCGAGACGTACGTGCTCGTCGTGGTCACGGTGGCGATAACCCCCGAGGAATCCGTGCTCGTGCTCGTCAGCGTCGTCACGCCCGTCGAGCTGTACGTCACCGTAGACGGCCTGCCCGTCGTGGTCGTGGTGACTGTTGTGCTGGTGCTGCTTGTCTGGGTCGTTGTGCTCTTCGTCTTCGTGCCGCTGGAGCTGGAGCTGGAGCTGGATGTTTTCGAGGTACTGCTTGTTGTGGTGGGATCAGCTGCTTTCGTCGTGCTTGTTGTCTTCGTAGAAGTAGTCGATTTCGAAGAGCTGCTGGTCGTCTTTTTGGTGCTGGGTGGGTCGGAGGAGGTGCTCGTCGTACTAATTTCGTTCGTACTCGCACTTATGTTCGTGATGACTACTGTCACCAGGGTGACCGAGCTTGTGCTCGTGCTTGTGATGGTCGTGGCACCCCCAGAGCCGTAGTTGGTCTCCGTGACTGTTACCACGTGCTCGCTGGCGGGAGAACCTGTGGACTTGGCCGATTCGTTCGACTTGGTTGATGTTGCTGATATAGTCGTTATGCTATCCTTCGTCTTGGTCTTCGTGCTGGTAGTTGTTATGGTCGTCTGACCTGGGGACGCGAAGGTTACATCGGTGACTGTTGTCACCTCCCCAGTGGCCGTGGCACTCACGGTATCAGTAGAAGTCACTGTAGCTGCAGTCTTAGACTTCGTTTTTGTGACGGTGTTGGTGTATGTTATAGTGCTCGCAGAGTTGGTATTCGTTACCGTATCAATGACTGTTGAAGTACTACCGGAATTGGTATTCGTGACTGTATCGGTGATCGTTGAAGTATTTTCAACACTATTTGTAACCGTATCAGTAACAGTTGTAGTACTTTGTGAATTAGTACTTGTAACTGTATCGGTAACCGTTGAAGTACTTGGAGCACTATTATTCGTAACTGTATCAGTAACAGTCGTAGTATTTTCAACACTGCTGGTAACTGTATCAGTCACAGTTGTCGTGCTCTCCGAATTGGTACTCGAAACAGTATCGGTGACAGTCGTAGTACTTTCTGAATTCGTGCTTGTAACTGTATCGGTGACCGTTGAAGTACTTTCAGCGCTATTATTCGTAACTGTATCGGTAACAGTTGTGGTGCTCTCTGAATTGGTACTCGTAACTGTGTCAGTAACAGTCGTAGTACTTTCAACACTACTGGTGACTGTATTAGTCACAGTTGTAGTACTTTCCGAATTGGCACTCGAAACTGTATTTGTAACGGTCGTAGTACTTTCTTCATTCGTGCTTGTAACTGTATCGGTCACTGTTGTGGTACTCTCTGAATTGGTACTTGTAACTGTATCAGTAACAGTTGTAGTACTTTCTTCATTTGTGCTTGTAACCGTGTCGGTGACAGTCGTAGTGCTTCCAGTATTGATGCTTGTAACCGTATCTGTAACTGTTGTAGTACTTCCAGAGCTCGTGTTTGTTATTGTGCTTGTAACCGTTGTGGTAGTTCCAGAATTTTCAAATACTTCTGTATCAGTGACAGTCGTAGTGCTCCCAGAGTTGGTGCTCGTGACTGTGCTTGTAACCGTTGCAGTAGTTCCGGAACTCTCAAATACTTCTGTATCAGTGACTGTTGTAGTGCTGCCGGAGCTGGTATATGTGACAGTGTCGGTTACTGTCGATGTGCTCTCAGAGCTCGTGCTTGTGACCGTAACCGTCGTCGTACTCCCGGAGTTGTTGAATACTTCTGTATCGGTAACTGTTGTGGTGCTTCCAGAGTTAGTGCTTGTCACTGTGTCCGTGACTGTTGCAGTACTCTCAGAGCTTGTATTTGTGATAGTATCAGTGACAGTAGTGGTGCTTCCAGAGCTTGTGTTCGTAATAGTATCAGTAATGGTTGTGGCGCTCCCAGAGCTCGTGAACGTGGTAGTATCGGTAACAGTTGCAGTGCTCCCGAAGCTTGTGCTCGTAAAAGTGCTTCCGGAGCCTGTGTTCGTGATAGTATCGGTAACGGTTGTGGTACTTCCAAAGTTTGTGCTCGTTACTGTGGCGGTGGAAAAGCTTGAAACAGCCGATTGACCTGCGGTGACAGTAAGAGTCGTGGTGGTCGTGCTAGAAGGGCTGCTAGAGGTCTTGGTAACTGTAGCAGTTTCAGTATCGACTGGCAAATTCATATTAGCTTTAGTGAAATTTGGGTGCTATTACTGTTAGGGGCCTGAATTACTTGTTGTAGTAGAACCAGCCGTAAGAATGATTGTAACTGTTGAAAAGAACGTGCTTGTTATTGAAGTCGGTGTACTCTGGGTAGCTGTGACAGTGACCGTCGATGTGTATCCTGAGAATTCAGAGCCCGTAGCCGAGTTGGTGATGGTCTTCGTATAAGACTTTGTGATGGTACTCGGAGACAGAGACGCTGTCGCAGACTGTGTTTTCGTTATTGTTATTGTCTGTGTGGGAGACGAGTTTCCATAACTCTTCGTGGAGTAAGAGGTGAGTGTGTTAGTGGCAGTTCCTGTATATGTGAACTGTGCAAGTATATCAGCATTGAGTGGTCCATGTCCACATATAGAAGAGCTTCGGTTTATGTTGAATTTACAATACTACTTACTGTGACGTCTGAAAAGGTTACAGTCGACGTGTACTATGAATTACCACGTTAGTAAGTCATGAGACTGGACACTACTACTTAACGAGGGAAGTATCTATGCTTACTTTTGCTGTAACCGTCTCCGTTTCTACCTCAGTCTCAGTCTCAGTAGCTGTCGCTGTTGCTGTTGCGGTCGCTGTCGCCGTCCAAGTTGCGGTCGCAGTCCACGTTGCGGTCTTAGTTGCGGTCTCAGTCGCAGTAGCAGTTACAGTAGCAGTTGCTGTAGCCGTAGCAGTAGCAGTAGCAGTGGCGGTAGCAGTAGCAGTCTCGGTCTCAGTCGCAGTCGCAGTCGCAGTCGCAGTCTCAGTAACCGTAGCGGTTGCTGTGTGGGAATGGGTAATAGTCTAAGCAGTGTTAGGCATGGCTTCTCAAGCCTGTAGAAACAACTCACAATCATGGAAGTGTATTTTTCACTATTAAGCTCATTAGTATTGATCTCCCTCATTCTCTATACTCTTTTCTCAAGGTCCTTGCGCATAGAGCGTTGGCTATTTAGCCGACTTTAGGACTACTTACGTCAAATAGTGAGTAATATGCGATATATACGTCTGCCCAAGGTCCGTCAGTAGGTGGAAGACGAGTATTTGAAAGATATGGCTTCGTGATTGGAAGTCTTTCCAACCTAGACATTCATGGAAGGGTCGGGGTGAGATAGGGGTATACATACTACAGGGACACATATCAGTATCACGTTCGGCAAGGGATTCTGGATATAGATGCTCAATAGTAAACAACGGATGATGATATTGGCTAGGCTACATCTACTAACCCGCTCGGTTTCTCCAATTTCCCCAATCATCATCCGTAGCGGTGACGGATACCGTCGTCGTAGCAGTGTCAGTAACCGTAGCTGTTTCTGTGCTTGTTACTGTTGCTGTAGTGGTCTGAGTACTGGTGGCAATATCCGTCACCATCATAGTTGACATGCAGACGGAATGTCCCCAGGATCCTTCATGACCTTCATGATTGCCCTGTAATCCATCGTGAGCTTGGGTTCTGTATTCAGCGGCCGGGTAGATGATCACTTACCATGCCGCCGAAGCCGCCAGGTCTTCCACCGCCATGGTGGTGTCCGCTTTCTTGTCCGCCCCCATACTCACTCTGATGCCCGCCGTTTCCATGGCTATTACCTGAATGACCGCCTCCGTGTCCATGTTCATTACTAGCCCCTTGTCCGCCTTTGTTCCAGCCAGCTCCGGGCCATCCTCCCCAAAATCCGCCACCGAAGCCTCGGGGTTCAACAGCATTGCCATCTTCATTCTGTTCGGAATCATCATCACCTCTCTCGTAATTATAACTAGTCTTGCCAGATTTGGTTCCAATTCCAGACATCCAATGACGTCCTCTGCCTAACCCACGCTCTTGTGAACCCTCACCCCCAAAAGCGGTCTGGGTCGAAGTATCAGCAGAGGATGAATCTGAGGTAGATTGGAAGCCAACAGTAGTTGTTGAAGCCGATGTGAACGTAGAGGTAGCAGTGGTCTCAGTAGCGCTTGCTTGGTCGGAACCTCCGTCGGCTCCGCCAAACCAATACTCGGCAGAGCCAGTAGAGCTACCTGTGGAGGTAGGGGCAGATGCAGATGTGGTGGTTACTGTTCCTGTTCCTGAGTCCTGGTTCGAGCCATCTGACGAGCTGAGATTCTTGTCCGATTTACCGAAGTTGAAAGGAGGAAGCTTGCCATGACCGTCATGTTGGCCTCCTGGTGAGTTCCCAAGAGCATTCATAAACTCAGCAATTGCGCTGAATGTTGCAGAAGGGTTATCGTAGGTAGCAGTCGTCCCCCAAGTCGCCATAGTAGAGGTATATGTAGAGGCGGTAGCGGCGGTATCAGTGGACCAAGTCGAATATGTTGTATCACTCGTGTAAGTGGAACTTGCAAGGGTAGATGCCGTGCTATAAGTTGTGTAGCCAGTCTCAGCTTTGCCGGGATTGAAGCCAAAGTTGGGTCGACCAAAGCCACCGAGACCACCGTGGTAGCCATGACCTCCGGGACCGCCGGGACCAAAGCGGCCGAAACCATGAGGACCAAAGCCATGACGGAACTGACCACCATCAAATTGAGACCCATCGTACTCTTCACCATCCCTTTTATGGATGCCATTTGATGCGGCGGCAACAGCTACTACCCCAATAAGCAATGGAAGCATTCCTCGTGTCGCCCCCATGGCGAGGAGAGGGTGAATAGAAATCACAAGATAGATAAGGAATAATATCAGTTTCTGAGTAGCAATTCGATCCCCTTTCAAACCCGATCAACCACCCTTTCAATGAAGTGAGCGTTAGGGAGGATACCACGGGAAGAGTAAGAGACATTGTAGACTCCCAATCTCAAAGCCGTCTCATTATATAAACTAGAAGCCATAGCATCTGGCATTGCCATCTATGCCTCCCAAAATAACTACAGGGGATGTTCCCCGGAAGGTCCTTCATAGAGATCACATGCAACGCAAGCAGACCGCACGCCTCGTCATCAGTTCCACCAAGCATAAGAATATCAAGAATGTAAGGGTCAATTGACGAGTAGGGGTCATGGTAGTGACGAGGCCGTCATCAAACATCGTGTATTCATTTTCTAAAACGGTAAACAGGCCCTCACACATTTAGTCATGTTCGTTTTAGATTCAGGTGATCCCGCACCAAAGTCTATAGAGTGCGTTTAGTTTCACGATCGGCGGCAGGACCAACTCAGAAGTATGGATTGAGAAGGGGTGAAAGACATATTTTACAATTTGGGAGCATGAAAACAGCTACCGGCCTATCGGAGTGTATCTCACGGACATAAAATTCGAGAGTATCCTCCGTTTAGGCTTTTCATTTCCTCTACCATTACATATGTGAACCTAATAATGTCACATACGATGCCAATATTAGCATACAAATAACACTAGCTGCGCTCTATTTAAAGCTAGCACTTTGATAGCAGGATTAGTGCGCGAAATTATCATGAGAATGATCTAGACGTTGAGCTTTAGTACATTTTGATACGTTTAGTTGTGGAAGAACGAGCGAGATTAAGGCAATAGCATTCGTAGGCTCCAAACATTTCCGGTAATGTATCTATCCTAGCTAGATAGATAATGAGGGTTAGCCAATTCAGTAGATATTTACAGCAGCGTTCAGCTCACCGGCGTATGTTTGGAGATCCCGTGGCCCAGGTCCGCCATAAGGTGACTCATGAATAGAGCTTGCTCTGACATGGAACTTAGCTGAACTTAACTCAGGAGAGTGCTATTTTTGGAACTCGGGGAGCAGGCACGACGCAGTGTTTACGTGCCTCGCTCAAAATCCAACGGACCAAAAGGTCAGGAGGAAATGTTTGGTGTTAGGAGCATTTACAGTTCCCCGGTACTCCGCGAAGAACTAATATGCTTTCGGGGACCATTCAGAAGAATCAGTGTACAGCCTTCCGGAGGTGGAGATTATAGATACTTGAATCCGTAGCGAATTCGCAGTAAAAAGACAGCAATTAATAGCGTACCTAACTATCACTTGCGACTGCCCGGAGTCTTGACGATACTTCTAATTCAAGACTCAAGTATGCTGCATGTGAACTGAGCTATCTCCACACGTGTCGTGTATTTAAGACGTGCATTGACCTAAGACCTACAGCCTAGAGTATCCTATTCTGAGACATGATTAACAAATATGAGGTACCAAATTAATATTCATTTCCACTGCCATGGTTGACAAGTTGACTCAATCGTAGTCAACGGTTTCCATCTCGTAGTTTTTAGCGGAACACTATCTTTACCTATATACTCCTTGTTCTCCATTGCATCTCAAGTCTTGCTTACCCTCTAGCTTATGCCCTGACACTGGAGCGAAGGAGCCTCGTTGAATCGCAGTGCTAAGAAGCCTTTTTCAACCTTTCATATTGTAATGACGAGCTCTCATGAGATGGAGTAATGACAAAATTCTAAGCTTGCTTACCGAACAGGTGTGGGAGAAAATTCAGGTCACTGTATGGCGACGAAGGGGCTGTTATATCCCATCTTTGACTCAAGTTCTGAACGAACATTCAGTTGACCGTCACGTTGAGTTGACAACAATTTAAGGACGTAAGTCGAACACAATACAATGTAAATCCCCTTAATTACTACGAAGAGTCCTTTAGGAGGCCGTGGTTTTAGACATGATAGCACTGAGTTAATAAAGACCGGTTATCATAAAAAGATTGACTCATAAGGATCATCAGAGAATACATGAAACGGCCCGCTCAATTGGATTTCTCATTCGTCATTTAGCTTGATCTAAACAATTTGACAAACATAGATAAGCAAGACACCGTGGCATAGCCGTCTACGAGCGGCATTGCAAGCCAGACAGCGCACGCGTCCGATGAGAAAGGGGGAAGTAGAGTAAAACAAATATTTGATGAGTCCATATGAATCGGACTATGCTATCTGCACTACGAAGGCTCTCATTGCTAGTATTTTGACGTGAAATTTTCACGTGACAAGTGCTTCCTGATTCGATATCCCCAATACCTATGTTAGGAGCAAGTTTTCTGAGTGGCAAAATTTCGCCAGTTTCTACCACATTAGTTCACCACAAGGAGGGCGGTAGAGTGCAAGCTGGTTTTGTCTCGTCCCCTCGGGTCCCCTAAAGAAAGGCAACCTTAATGGGGCCACAAAAGAACAGGCCCATCGAGAACAAACTAATACGAAGCAGCTGCATGCCCGAAGGATTTCGAACAGTGCCATCAATGCCACCCCTTACTCGAGATAATGGCTGCGACCAGTCTCTCAACTACTTTATCTTTCGTTTTATGGCTCTTAAGAGCTTGGTCCTACTCTATGGGGAGACGAATGATTTGGATGATTATGAACAGCTCATTCTAGGTAGTGCATGTCTATTGTCCATGTCGGGCTGAAAGCTCATCTCTAGAGGCACGTTCGGCCGGTAACAATATTTCAACACTACCTTCGCCCCAGCTAAATCATCGTCGCTACAGTAGATTGTATATGAGAGCAGCACATATTCACCTGGTTTAGTAGTCGTTGGTCGTCGGTTATACAAACCAATCCGAACTAAAGGATCCCGGCTTTATGTGACGGTAATTGGGGCAGAAGAGCGTGAAATGCGAACAGGCAGCTACAGTGTGCGACACTGGTAGTGATGGTGTCCCCCAGCGTGGCAATGAACGAGGATTCGACTGTACTAGTAGTTCTCGGTCTGCATGCTCCCTTGCAAGTAGGGGTCCTTGATCCCTCCTCTCCGCACACCCATTGCCGAGAAGCGGGAACAGGTAGGACAAAGAAATGAAAGAAGGGAGTTCATGCCTTGTCTCCGGAATAGGAGTAGTACGCATATAGTAACGCAACCGCATTAATGAAGACATACCTCCTTCTTCTTCTTCAAGGGACCATTGCTTCTAGAAAGTACGGCATGAAAAGCGGATGAAAGCTGGTACACCACCTACAGATTCGTTCTTCTCTGCGCATGTCCTTTATCCAAAGCTGGTGTAGTAATACTGCTCTCTATTGGCTCAGTAGGAAACAAGAGAGCAGACCGAAAGTTCTAGCGTCCTGCGACTTCGTTCCTGTGTGTCTGGGGGTGTGATGTGTGCTAGGAGTCGACTTCCCCATCTAGCAATATCTCACACAGCTATCGTCTTTTGGCGGAGCTTAATAACTGCATGCTCGAACAACCCTGTTTAGTCGTATACCATGGGGTATAATAGGGAGCTGCTGAGCAAGAGAAACATACTTCCCGTCGGTCGAGACCCCTGTACTAAGGTTGGGCGCTTGCAGAAGGTGGGCAGCCGGAGGAGGTTCTGGCCCGACGTTTAACTGATCGGCAGAGAAGCTATACTACACCGCGTACGGGGAGCTTGTGTTTTTCGGTAGTGGGAGAGTGCACCCCGTAAAGTCCAGCTATCCTGCCGGCATACCTCACTTATATCGGAGTCCTCGAGATAGACCGAGAAACTCGAAGTGATTCGTAAGCGAACCATCGGGGTGCCGTTCAGGCCGAGACTTTCCAGGGGGTTGAAGTTACACAGCATGCTTCTTTGGGAGCTTTCTCGGGGAAAAGGATAAGAGATGTTGCGATGGAGGGGAGCGCTTTCGCCACTGGCCGGTTTTGACAGCTTCGTCGTACGACACTCGGCGGATAAGGCAGAAAAAGAAAACTCTTACATGTAGAATGACACCGTCAGCCGTAAGACTGGAAAAGGCGACATAGATAACGACCCGGCTTCTCTTGTGTTATGTCGAGGCCCTAAAGTGGCGATATAACTCGTGCCACTGAAAAAAGTCTGCTATTTGCACGTTCGCCCAGAAGTCGTACTTGTACATGTCTGTGGCAACAATGAGAATTGATTGGTCGCATAGTAGCTAGAGGATGTATGTATCCGTTGCACCATAACGACCCCTTCCGAGCTTGGGTAGCATCTCATTGGTGCTCGTATACTAGAGAGCTTCATGATGTGGGTTGGTGTGCAACCTCTGCGTTTGTCTTTCAAAGTCCGGCGAACTGCGGCATACATACAAAGGCGAATCATCTTTCTATGTGGGACGCGCCTAAGTTGCCGTTGTATGCAATATGACTATATCGCTCGAGAGGGTTCGGATGGTGTCGTGAGGCTGAGAAGATCCAGGATCCAGGTCTATGGTCTTGTCTTAACTTGTGTCCGTGGGGCGTGATGACAGCTGAGCTCTCATTCTCGCTTGATCCTGTTGTGTCACTCATCTGCTGCCCCGGACCTTTGTCCATTGCTTCGGTGCTAGACGGAACCGGTGTCTCACAAGTAGACTGACGATGGTACTTATTTTTACCTAATGGTTACACGGCCACTTATGGCTTGCAGACGTCTACTGTAGGAAGTGTCATGGTGCGAACAAAGTAGTTAGACGATATCTCCCACGAGGTTTTGACTCTCACCGGCTAACCACGGCGAGCTATGTTACTTGTGCAGTGCCGCAAGCAAAGTCACGGCATGTTGTCTAGCGGTCTGTGTGGAACATCGCACCAAGATCAGGTGAGCACGTCCAATTCCAACTCGTCACTAAAATCAGCCACAAGTGGCTCGAAGTAGCAATGTGCGGAGCATTCTTTCCAGGCGACGTAAACCCCGCGTGTACCGAGCGGTCAAGAGCCTCTGGGGATGCGGTCAGCTTATCACCAAGGCAGCTTGAGCCGAGTTCGGCTCAGTCGGCTGGTCACCTGTTTGGATATTTCTGCGTGTTTCAAAAGCCGGCCAAGCCATAAGCCATGGACCAACGACGTCAACATTATGTGTACTCATACAAAGAGAAGTCGGCATCGTCAGTCCGAGGCGGCGGCGGAGGTCAAAACGCGGAATCAGTTCAGGGGGCCATTATGGGCATTCGGTCAGCTGGGCATGCCATAATGGGCTCGTACGGTCCTGATGAGCATAATGATGATGCCGTGATTACAACCCCCACGAAACTTCTCGTTGAGGAATCAATGCCTCTAGTGAAGATAGAATCATTGTTGGTTGAGGCGCCGCGCACAAGCTACCCACGTGCCGTACTTCCCCGTTAGCACTAACATCTCCTTGAAGCTCACCAACAGGGCCGGATTTTAGTCGTTCCGTGATGGCATATAGCGTATGATCACTCCGAGAGATACTGTATGTGGTCTTGGCCTTGTCATCCACCAAGTAAGAAGGCATGCCAGTGGTATGGTCAAGGCGCGTACCTGAAACTCCCCTGCTTGCCTGGTATGTTCCTGTCCATGTTAGAGGAGCCGGCACAAATTCTGGGTTAGGTCACTTTCATACAGTGCCGTCGTTCCTGAAAATCCATCTATATGCCTGGCAGGTGTGGTACCCTTTCGTAAGGTACTCTTTATGTTGTGCCATATTCGTCAAAGTGCGCTCGCTTCAACACGCTGGTTTGAAGGTAACTAGTGTAGTGAGTAGTGTCTGATACTATACGCCAAGCGAGAAGAAACCCCGCCTCCATGGTTCTCTCCATGGCAGAACCCATGGCACCGCAGACTTCCCCACGGAGGTGATATAGATTCTAAAACAGAAAACAATCCATAAAAAACAGAGGCACTGTACGGATCATGACTCTTGAGCATTAGATACGATGTATGGGGTCGTGAAACGCGAGCGAGTGTAATATTACTCTGGAAGATCATAGAACGCACAGAATCCTATAATTTTTTCGTGCTTACGTCGGGATACTTTTATTCTAGGTATTTTGACACTCGCTTAAAATACGTATGGCTCGTGTACTGTGCTGTACGCGGATAGATGTATACTGCGTAGTCGCTAAACTGCGCTAAAAGAAAATCTCAGGAGTAAGACAGGACGTGCGTTTTGGCGCTGTCCCGGGGAGCTGGCGACGATCTCTCCTTGTTCTAGCGCAGCGTCCGGTGAAGCCTGCGCCCAAGACCCGCCAGAAGACCCGCCAGGAAATGTAACGATCG
Source organism: Xylaria sp. FL0933 (assembly GCA_022578765.1). Classification (NCBI taxonomy): domain Eukaryota; kingdom Fungi; phylum Ascomycota; class Sordariomycetes; order Xylariales; family Xylariaceae; genus Xylaria; species Xylaria sp. FL0933. Next base: position 156,963 of record MU389756.1, read on the forward strand.
GGAGATGCTGTGTAACTAACATCGATCTGCCACCAGAAAGCCCGATGCTCGCGATGATAGGAGTCTGCAGAGTCCGCACTGCTGATGCTGATGCCCGTCGCAAGTTACTTCCTGGCGCGGACTGCCTAATAAAATAATAATAAGTCCGTCCGAGGAATTCTAACACACGGCCCGCAATTAGACGAAATATTTACTCAGTAACTCAGCATCAATTTCGTGATCAGCGTTCGTAAATGAGCTTCAAATTCATTCGAGCGGTGGGTACTTCCAGGGGTATTGTTGGGTTCCCACTTGAAGCTATATTGAGGATTACTAAGTGCCTACATTACCAGCGCTAGAAATCAGAGCAAATCCTCTTAGAGACTTACAGCCACGAACAGCCTCGCGTGATGAAAAACAAGTGCTGAAAAAAAAAAAAAAGAGGTTCGATCACTAGCGCCTCGTTGCTACATTGCGACCTATATCATACGTAGCCGTAAAATGCCGATTCTCGTCTGCGGGGATTGATGCATGGGATTCACAAGAACCCCATCATGTGGCACATGGAGTTCTTCCTTTTGGGTAATGAGTTACGGTAGTATGCAGTGAGCGTCTCAGCGATTGCTACCTGTCACACATTCTGTATGAAGAATTCGCAAATCTCTCCAATCATTACCCGCGCTCTACGCCCGTGGAGATAATCCGGGAGCGCGAGAAGCTTTGAAGGAGATAGGGAGATGTGACCGTACAATGTTTCGCGGAAACTGCCGGTACCACTCGATGGAACAGAAGGTCCTCCGTTGCTACGTTCTCCTTATATCAACTGCCTTGGTATATGATATTACTGAGTACATTCCGTCTGCCATTTGGAGTTTTGGGTATGCCGGTGGATTATGTAAGACGTATTAGGATATTGGCCATGCGACGTTCCTTTTCCCCTCATGCAACTGCCCCTCTGTTTTACACCAGAAATAAGCTAGAAGACAAGGCTGTTTTGCCTCGTATGCAATGGCGGACCTTACTATCCCTTCGCAGATGCACGTGGTTCCAATATGTTCAGAAAAACCTAATTAGCATACTTTCCCAGCTGCACACAATTATCTCCACCGGGCCTGCTAATGCGGGCGTTCCACGACGCTTAGTTTTGGAAGCAACGAAAGTCTAAAATAAAAATAGGCTTACCCGTTTGGCCCAATAGCTGATGGTTAGCTTGACGGATTCGGTAAGTCGAGCTCGGACCAACTGTTTATCTATGGAGCTGCGAGCCCAAGATTCTGATTGGTCCCCGCAGTGCGTTTCTGTCTAAAAGTGGAAGTCCGCAAAATCCAGCTTATACCCATATGCTTACCGTGTTTCCGCACGGTACACACTGTCAACTTAGATCTTATTGCTGATCTTTTATGCGCTTAGATCGTGAATATTACATAAGCTGTCAGCTACTCTATGGTCATGATATAATACGGTATACCGTGATAAGCTTATTAACTCTTCTTCTTACCTTACCCTCCCGAAAGCTTTCGTTATTGACGCCCGTATTTCGGCCTTCGGTGTTGCCGGATAAGCAGCTTAATATATGGGATGATGAAGGCTTGATCATCACGTTGATAGTGTATGATATTCCTCGCGGTAGTGATGGAGTGTTATCTACGATGTGGCATGTTATGCCCTAACCCCTTTATTCCGCCTTCCATTTATTGTATAGAGACTGCGGGTAGATTCGGCCTTCGGATATGCAAGCTAAGAACCTCCAAATTATTAATAACTCCACGGAGATATTTATCCAATCAAGCCCCAAGGATAGCAGATATCTCCGCCCTCAGGCTCTTTCCTAATCCTCCATTACTGTTTTATGCACAGGACGTTGCACCAATGGTCGGCCACGAGCCTAAGTTATCGCGGTTTTTTAATTTAGAGACTCGCTTACAAATGAGCTAGTATTTCCCGCATCAATGGCGTCTGAATTAGACTGCAGTTGAAATAATTGATGCTTTACTGTCTCAGGTTAGGCGTTTGTTACCATGGCGTCGTACGCGATAGTTTGGCTTGCGTATGCCTTCAACGGCGTGACTTAGGGGTGCGTCTTGTAGTTGGCTAGTGTTTCCCACATGACCCACGCTCGCGAGATGCGGGTAAAGATACCCGTGAAGATACCCGTTATGAAGCCGCCCAGGCGGCACGTCGGCGCTAATCTGATCTTTATTTCACCATCTTATACGCATTACTGTAGTTGCTGGTGTTTGCCATCTTAGGCCCCTATCAGGACGAGCATCTGCTGACATACATATTGTTTAATATCGGGAAACATCCTGTATTTAGCACAGATATCTGAAGCATAGTGCTATTGTATTGGTCCCGTACTTACGGTTCTGAGTCCGAACCTGGGGTCCTAATGACAGACTGTAGACGACGATCAGGGTGCAGTTAGATCTACTAACGCAGATATAATTGGCTCATCTTCTTTGATATCTTTAGAATACAGATAGCTCTGAACTTTCTAGAAGTGTCAATCAGCATAGCCTCATGCATTCCACGGAAGATCGTGAAAGTTATTGTGATTACTTGCGCTTTGTTAGGAACACGATCACAGCCGAGTGTCCCGCCAAAAATCAATACCTACCTATTCTGATATTAACGCTGTGCATAGAGATAGTTAGGGAGCGGACGATATATATCCGTTATGTCCTTACTCAGTAGACCGAGAATTTGGGGGCTGATGCTGAGTTCTGACAGAGCTGCTTATGGCACTGTGACGTCATAATTTCGCAATGTTGACTTCTCCGAAAGCGGGAAGTTGCTCTCAGGAGGGGCAACGCCGGGATTTGCAGGAGCTTTGACCATCCCACATCCCGCCATTTTGTCGCCATTTATTCGCCATTTCTGAGTGACTCTAGGCAAATGGGAAATGTTAGTCATCTTTGCCCCAAAGCACAGTCATACCTAGGTAGATAGTTTGTCATAATGTTCACCCGTACGGAGTAGCCTGGATTAATATGGATTTTTAGCATACCGACTCGGAGTTAGCTGCGGAGAGTTAGTTGATAAGACGTAGAAACGGTAGGACTTAGTATCTCTTGGCAATGTACAAGCTGTTGATGTTTCTTCCCATACAGTATGTTACCCTTCAGCAAGCACTGGGTTGCCAATACAGTGCCGGAAAAATTCCAGTAACTGTCCGTCATTTTATAGGTACTTAGGTACGCAAGATACTGAAATCTGCAGAGGCAAGCATGCGTGTATGCAAGACAGTTTTTAGGCCTGATATTAAGTTCCCCAAAGGAGTAGTGCCATCAGCTCTGGCTGGCGTTATGCAATACTATTGGTTTAGTCTAAATGACGGTGCACTTAACAAGCACAAGGTGCGCCATACCATGGAATAAATCGTATGTTGGTGATGAGGATTGTACGCCACAGAGGATGTTTTCAACTGGATTCTAGATAGGGCCTCTCGGCATCGCCCCATGCCGAAACGCGAAAACTCGTAACCCGTCAAAATGATGCAACTCGATCGAACTTGTTGCGTTGATCGACTGATGATAGGGCAGTACCGGTGTGTAGTATGGGAGAATCTGGTAGATTACTGAGTCCAACATGAGATGGTCACGACTATCTGAGCATCTGGCGGCAAAGAGGACCAGGGGGGGTGACGGAGGGCGGAGTAGGGGTACATGAAAGCAGGGACTGCTTGATTAGGTTTTTGAATTTTCTTCAAAGCAACCCTTCAGGACCAGTAACTCGACAGATAGGTTTAGACGCAGCGTAGGGTTGCTTTCGCGCATATAATGGGACCGACCGGTGAGGCGCTAAGTGTATACCGCTGATGTCGATCATATCAAAAAGCGGCTAACTTCCCCCTCGTTCACCCTCCATCATTCCACCCTATTTTCAGGAAGCCGGATGGCATTGGAAGGGTCCATTGGGGTCTCAGGTCTGCTTAACGAGAACTTTTCGAACCGGGAGATGTGTGTACTATCAAGGTGCTTTTCAATTACTTGCCTCTTCCCCCCCTGACTAGTTCGTCCGTGATGGATGGCAAGGCAAGTCAACCCGATCCTTAAATTGTAAAGGGGGGCCGTTGTCGGACTCCGTATCAGTTGCGGTATCTTTGAGTTCTCGCCACTTGTGGTGCCCATTTGTCATTCTTATCACTACAGTTGCGCATGAATGCGATATTATTTCGTCTTTGGTGGTAGCGATAAAATTTCTCGCTTATCGCTGCGGGTGTTCAGGGTCCTCGCTGGGATCGCACGATACGAAGGTTTCAAGAAGAACTTTTATATTCTGGATGGGATCGATGGCTGTCCAGCCTTTTATAACAGCCGTTAACAGATCTCGTTGGGGCTTAGTGGCCAAGGATCGTGAATGGTCTAGGCCACTCGGGCTCGCACTTGAGCGCCTGGCTACTGGTCTGGCCAGATGCGCATCACGCAGATCTCGTAGTTTATCTTCGTTAGTTGATAAGCTGCCGCTTGGTTATGGTCGGATTTTCGTTTCGCGACTTCTAACGCTTTTATAACGTATGCAAGCCCCTGAGGCCGGGTATCGAAGAGATGTCTGCAGTCCATATCAGAGGAAAGGGTGGTATATATCAGCGTCTGGATTGAATCGCAAAATCTAGTACCACATTTTAGAGCGGCTCGTTTAGCATATCTCGCAACTCAATCTACCAATGAGAATATGAGATTGAGATACACTGCGCTCATTTATCGCCATTTGTTGGGCAGATTCTGTAATCAGTTACAAGCATACTATGTAAGAGGGCAGCTCTTATACCCCCCACCAGGATTTGCTATCAGTGCTTAGTGTCGATTGCAGACCGCGGATTTCTCTTCTTCTCTCACCCAATCATGACTGCAATACGGGCGGCGCAAATTCTCGTCGTATCGCGCCATTACTAGCTCATGGTGCTTTGTAACCGTGCCACCCCTGAAGGGTGCATTGAGCCACCCTGCCGTATCTAGTGTACGCAGTAGCGTAGGTACAGTATATGATAGTACACCTACTACGCCTACTCAAGGTTAGTAAACTAGTTCGCGCAGCGAGGAGCCCATCCAGTTGCTTTGCCAAGCCCCCAACCGAATATCTTGTACCTACACACGTGTAGTGGACTAGTAAGAGGCTCATCTCTGAACCCGAAGCAACCGGGCTTTGACTGCACTAAACATAAAGAGGCGCCTATCCCCTATTGTGAATAGTCTTTACCAGCCAGGAAGCGACCTCATACATTGGAAGGTCCGGGCTTTGCATGGCTGTGCGATGCTGTAGAATGGAAGATCTCTGCATGTCGGGCGGCTTGGATGGCCCTCGTAATGCTTTGCATCTACTATGGTTGATGTTCAGTAAAAACAACCATGTCCAGGTATTCTTGGCAACAGCCCACCGGGAGCAGGTATCTCAGTTCGAGATACTTGCACCAAAATTATGCTTATAAACCGTCTCAAGCGCCCCTTGCCAAAGCCTCGTAGGCCCATAATACATAGGCACTGTTGGTTTTACCCCCCTACACACCAGTATCTCCATCCCCAGAGCTTTAGCGTCGAGATGAAGGGCCACTTTTGAAGAGCCATCTCCAGATTCTCCAGATGCGGTTTTGATCTGGAGTCGAACGTACGGGGTATCACTGAGTCAGGACCAAGAGGTTCCTCTTAATGACGTACCCAATTTTATGGCGTTGTCCATGGTATTCGCCTGTGGCAAGCCGTCCCAAGAGCCTCGTTCTTCTCATTCTCGTCCGACTAAACAACGTAAGATAGTTCATCGTTTCTATAACGACTCGGACGCCAGGGTTCTATCGTCTGATACTAAGTTGGCGTTATTGTGAACCACCCCGCCTTAGACTTGCGCTGCCTGCCGGCTTTCTCAGCTGGGCCATCTCCCGTTTCGTTAGCAAGTCGTGGAACGACTTCCAGAGTCTAAATGTGCACGGCAATTTCCGCTTTGCTGCAGCTATATTGCATTGAACACCCTTTCTCAGACGGACATGGAACTCCTATATAGCACTGCCTGTGTAGAGTAGGCATCGGGGAGACGTAAAGCGCATTAGTGTTGCATTCAATACTGCAACTAACACCAGCCTTTGCTCTCGCCTCGACAGATTGGACTAATGTGTGGCTAAATAAACGAGCGTATGATTCGCAGCGGTTTTGGATCCTGATAAATACGGGGTATTGGCGAGTCGGCAGATATTGTCGATGATTGGGCGATGAAGAATTCATGCTTTACTGATCAAAATTCGACCTTGGGAAATGGTTGGTTGAGAGAACAATACACTCAGTTCACTAGTTGTCCAGCCTCTGCTAGGGTCAAGCTGCAAGTGATGTAGAAACCGCATCACCGCTCGCGGTGAAGTATTGAATACGGATACCATGTTTCCAAAGGGACTTGCAATGGGAATTTCTTATTGGCTGTTATTCTGTTGTTGACCTTACTTATAAGCACAAGGTGCTATCGTAGCCACAGTTGCTGAGGTGTGGTTGCCGGTAACCGTGGTATGACATGGTGTGGTTTCTCTCGTGGCAGCCACCAACCGGCTAACTATATCTGATGAATTGGGACTCGTTTAAAGAAAGCGGCGTGAAATGGCGCTTTTCACGACCTTGTCGGTGCCGGCTTGCGAAACTCGAGCTCGCGTTTCGATTGGCTCGCTCGTGATAAGGACGAAGATGCGAGGAGTACGCTATACGATCCCCAGTGCATACATAGGAAGAGGTTAGAAGCCTCATTTCTGATGCACTCCTCCTCCTACTCCCCCTCCTATCACTGCCTCCCGATACACGGACTTATGGTAAAGCAGTACATCTAGAGCATGGAACTCTCCTCAATCCTCCTCAATAGATGTAGGTACTGCACTACCTAGTAGCCCGGAGCATAGACCGGCACACAATGGGTAGATGTGCAGTGTTGCTTTGCATTGCGCAGCCGAGACGCGCGGCATACCGGATGTTGGATACCAGCCCATACTCCCGTACTCTGTTCACTTATTCGATGGTGTGCGCCGTGTCCCGCTCGCCCTCTAAGGATTGGAAGTGCCAAGGTCAAGCCTTGATACCGTCGTATAAGTAAGCGCATGCATGCTTCTGGGTACCCCTGTACGTACAGTATGCTAATAAATCTCTTCCTCTTAGGGTTATTTTTGCGCCTGGAACACATTCCCCTCCTCCCTACGTCATGACTTCCCAAAGCAGCCCCGCGTGCTACCCTAGTCCTAGCTCTAGACATCGGTCTTTGACCGCACAGTACAGTAATTTGAGCCCGGGACCACTTTTATAGGACAGGCCGCTTGCAGGTTTTCTGTATGGCTTCATATTGTGCCACTCTCACGGTTCAAGAGTCCTTCCTTACCCGACTACGTGGTAATTCTGAGGTCTCTCTATTTTGTCAAATACTACATACATGAATAGCAGCTCTGATCAGCTTCGTATCTTGACATGGTCAGGTGTAGTACGAAGGTAAGCTTCAAGGTCGAATAACAGAGCTTATGACCATCAGACGCAGTACAAACGTTTAGGTAATACAATGAATGTGTCAGTAAGAGTAGTTTAGGCAACTAAAAGATAAGAGGCAATGTTCAATTTAGAACGTGCTCACAACCGTGTAGTTACAACGTACTACTGGTAGGTAATGGGAAACGAGAAGGTCGTAGAACTGCGTATCGATCGTTTCGCTAGCGAAAATTCAGCGCTTTAATAACCTCTTACACGCCAAGTGAGTAACAAATGATTACAGGGCAGACGCAGCAACCTTGGATGTGAGTTAAAGGGAGAAATCGTGCTATTCGATGTGAAGCTGAAACTTGAACTGGCTCGTGGTAAAGCAAGTCTACAGTACGAGTAGGAAGAATCGTAGCTATTGTAGCTATGTCATTACTGCGATAATACAGTGTAAGCGAACTAAAACTTCCTGGTTCGTGCTAAATAATTTGACCACGCTAACTTATTTTATGGTAAGTGCTGATGAGCGCAGTTCTTCGCTTGACACTCAACTTGGTAGTAGTGCAAGCTTCGTTCGGTCTCTAACAGGTAAATAGCAGACAGTGATAGTACGGCAACACCACTACTTAGTATGAATTACCCACACAAGTATGGCTGAATAATCGGTAAAACCTCAAGCCAGGTCCATCCGTATCCAGTAGACCAGGCATTTTATCTGTTATATTCACCAGAAATATGTAGGGACCTACTTCTAACCCAGGAAAATGTTAGATTGTGCGCCATGCAGCTGATGAACCGAGTAGCACTGTTGCATTCACTGCAACGAACTGGTTCATGATTCCTTGGACGGTGGATGACTTCAATTGTTGTTACCACCTACCTACTACGCAGTAGGTAGCGTATACTTCTTATTTGCCCAAAAAACACTGTGCGATATCACCATTGTATCTCCTGTCCCACTAGGTGGGATACAGTGCTCGGTTCTAGGAAACATACTAGCGCCAACGGCCGGTTGACTTGATATGCATGCATGAGGCAGTACATGAAGGCTGGTTACATGCAGCCAAGGGTTTGGAGGCGTAGCGCCTGCCTTGCTAACTTCTAACGGTGTAGTGCGTACTAGGTCTACCTCCTCTCGAGGTACTCCCCGGCTGGTGTACGCTAGCGTACTGTACCTCTCATCTCCACCCTCACAGCGCCGCTTACAGTATAGTATACCTTGCGCTCAACATACGGTACGCTATCTGCCATGCCTGTATGTCGCCGAAATCCCTTTCACCAACTCGTGCTTAGTATTAGTAGAGTAGGTCTCTCGCCGCCTGCGCACTCATCCTCCCGCCAGGTTTTGTTGGCTACCAAACCTCCCAACCTACATCGTCACCTTGGAAAACAGGCCTAGGAATGTATTAGCATCCGGATACCCCTTCGCCTTAATTATTGATTATCATTGGATGTGCGTGCAAGTTGCCTTCTTATCTTTCGTCTTCCTTCTTTTGCCATCTGTCTCCGTCCCCTTCGCATGTCGTCACCTAATTGTAGATCCAGGGCAGAGAATCCGTAGTCTAGTCGGTTCGTTGTTTGCAAGTAAGTCGTCTTTGTCTAGTTTCCTCCCAAATATTCCACACATTCCATGCACACAACCTGCAACTGGCGAGAGAGAAGGACAGACGCCATTAAGACGTTGACTAAACTACGATAGGTGCTAGAGACCATCCCGTCTCTTGTCAACTTGGCCAATACAACCTCTCTTGTCATCCTCCTCTTCCTATTGCGCAACCCCGAAGCGCAATTGTGAACTGAGCCACCACTTGTGTGCGCACATACGGATCCGGATTCGCCCACGGGTTTGACCACTTCCTTGCGACCTTTGCCGTCTGCTGTTTCATCCGAGCTTCCTGCCATTGACGGAATACCCTCCTCGCCCTTTGCGTGACGGAACTTATATCGTTTTGACCGATTTGTTTCCTCGCCCTGTCTCGGATTTTCTTAAAAAGATCCTTCACCTGTCGAGCCGTCCATCCTCTGCAGTTCTAGGGATTGAGCATCTAAGCTGTGCTTTTGGGAGAGTTGATTGCATTGTTGCTGAAATATTGCCACTGTCTTCACCTCAAACGAACTCCGCGGTTTTCTGGCCTCCCTTCGGATTTTTTATAAACTAAGTCTTATTGCGTTCGACCTCGGACGAATACTTCTGACGTCTTTCCACGCTTCTGAGTAAGTCTATCTCCCTCCGACCAGTTATTTCTGTGCATCCGCCTCTGCTTTGAGACTTGTATCGTTCGCTAGTTGAGACATGAGCATTGGACGCCACGTGGGGATCGGGGGTTCAAGATTCATGGTCAGGGGAAATGTGAGGCGTCATTCCAGGCGCCGTCGCCTGTGACAACCATACGAGCGTTCGAAGTCATAGCTTTGTTTGCTCCTTGAGTCGCATTCCTACCTAAACCAGTCACTCGGAGCTTGCTTGACAACTCCATATAATCCTCACGATACCCATTTTTCACGCCTGTTGCGGAACACCTTTGTTTTTGGCCCATCATCGAGGAAACAGAAATCTTCTGAATCTCATTGCTCTTCAATTTTTTTTCTTAAATAATATCATGGAACATTTTATGTTGTGGAAATATGCTAATTCAACTCTCCTCCTTCCTAGGCTCTTACACAGACCCAAACATCCTTTCCGGACGTAGAGTCGCAGTTGCCATCGGTAGTTCTTCCAGCTCCAGGCCGTGGTACGAAATCTGGCAGACAATCCTATTCCCCTGCTTTCCTCGCACTAGACGTATTCTTCCTAAGCCCAACAGCGTTATCATAGCCGACTTTCATTTCACCGCTCTTCTCCCATCACCTTGTGTCGTCCGGCAACCCATATCCCTGGGAATGCCTTACACGCCTCCCTCCCACTGCTCGCCCCCTTCCTCAGCTCCAACCTCGCCAGAAGCTAGCCGGCGATCTTCATTCAATTTCGGCACCACAGCTCAGCCGAGACCGACGTTACCACGATCGGCCTCGTACCTCACTAGACATCGCCGCTCTATATCCGCCACCGCTGTACCTTCCCTACCAGCCCTTAATCATGGATCGACTCCGGATATAACGCCTCCTGGTACTTCGGATAACTTGAAGGAGATGGCAGCCAATCATTCATCTGCTGTCCGCCAGTCACCGCCTCCTGTCGCTGATGCCAAGGCAATGCCCCCGGGGGCCATTATCTCCCCGCCGGAGTCATCCAGTGAAGATGAGGGAGTGACGGACGTGGAGAGGGCGAGGGAAATCGAGACCATAAAAGAGCTGAAAGAGGCGATTAGTGCCATACCACAGTGTCGAATCGGTTCACCAACCTCGATAACACCTAGTCGCCCGTGGTTGCCTCCGTCCCATATTGACCAAGTTGTCGAGAAGCTACCGAAGCCTGTCATTGACACAGCTTCACCGAGAGAGGGACGTACAAAGTCTCATTCGAGATCTAACACAGACACTAGTCTTTATCTATCCAAATCTGCAGACACGTCGTTAAGTTCATCAGAAGAGAGCTCCGAACAGGATGAGGCCAAGAAGCCTCCAATGGTGCGGAAGAAGTCTGGTGAACTGGTGCGACCTGCCCTACGACCAGCATCTCTACGCCGCCCCTCGAGTATGCCAGGAACACCTACGTTTTCTAAAGCTGTTCACTTTGATTCTCACCTAGAACACGTCCGTCACTTCTTGCAAGTTGACAGACCACTCGCGGTCAGCACTGGCTCGTCGCCTGTTGACCATTACGATAGTGATACCGAATATCCGTTCAAGACGAATGACAAGAAGGAAGTACGTCTAACTCCTCCCTACGAATGGGAGATTGTGATGAACAACCCCCCTGCCGACACTGTCATACGGAAAGGCTTGCCTGTCAGGTTGGAAAGAGTATGGATGTCTCCAGATCAAAAGTCCTTGATCGGGTCTATTTCTGTGGCCAACTTGGCATACCAGAAGTCCGTGGTTTGCAGATTTACGTTCGACTACTGGAAAACAACGTCTGAAGTCGGTGCGGAATACCACCACGAGATCCGGCCGGGAGAAACTGAAATAGGACACGACCGCTTTCAGTTTAGTATCAAGCTATCTGATATAGCTGATCTCGAGGCCAAGACACTTTTCTTCTGCATCCGGTATAATGTGAATGGGCTCGAGTATTGGGACAACAACAATAATGTGAATTTCCAAGTTGACTTCCGCAAGAAGTTCCTCCCTCAAAATGGCAAGAAGGGCGCTCAGGGAGCTTCTTCGCGACCGGCCTTGCCTCGTAGCAATCGCCGATCGAATCCTTCGACGATAGCACGTCCGAGGTCCATGCCTGTAGGCCCGTCGGATGAATTTGGAAGCAGTTCATTGGCGGCCGACAACCAGCCTCTTCATGAATTTCTCGGTGAATCGGACTCAACAAGCCTGCGCCTCAAGATTTCCAAGTCAACATCGAGCCTTCCCAGCGATAACCTGCCCAGCCGTCTGTCGACCCCGAGTGGTGTCGCATTTGCTAATCGCTATGATTTTGGTGCTTCGCTCAGTGCAGCTAAGCAAGCCCAGAGAAGTCCGAACTCGAGCCCGCGACAAAGCGATGGTCTGTACATGAAACCGCATGAGAGGAATACTTCCGGTTCATCCGAACCCGCAGAAGTACCTCGATCACAGAGCAACTTTCTCCAGACTGGGTTATCCACTGCTCAGCAACCAGTTGGACTGCCAGCATACGCAGCTACGGTCTCTCAGAGTCCTGGAACGGCCTCTCCGTCGTCTGCTAGTATCGCCTCTGCCTCCTATGAGGAGATTCTCAACAAGTATTGCTTTGTACGTACATGATAAAACGCCTTCCTGGTTCTCCATGGATCCGGACACCCGCTTCAACATGAATGATTCCTTTCAGTATAACTAACAGCTCGGTCATTGTAGTTCAATGGCTCCAAGCAGTCCAGTCCTCAATTGAAGGACGGCACTTTAATAAACGGTCGATACGATGGTACATATGACTATTCGTTACAGAGTCCTGGGACAGCCCATTCTATCTTGGGCAATGGTTCAAACAGCACAGCTCCGAGTGGGCCTGTCTCTGACCGAAACCAATATCACAACATTCAACACATGCAAGATTGCTCTCCATTTACATCGGATACCCACACCGCTAAAGCCATTAGCTGCTAAATGCGGCTGAAGGTTTCAGCAATGCGCGACTGCTTGCCGGGGACTTCGATCCATCTTCGATTCAGGAACATACTGTCTTTTCTGATATGATTCTCGGTTTTATCTGGCAATGGCGTTTCGGATTATGCATCAGGTGTTTCCAGGCATTTAATTTATGATACCCCCAATGTACACGGAAACCGGGGGACATGCGCACTCTTTGGCGATTATAATTGTTTGACGGTGCGGGAGTAAGGAAAAAGTGACACAGGATGGTAATACGTTGAGGCCTTGACCTTAGCCTTCGTTCGGCCGCATACGTTACAGTATTACCCCAGTTTGATTTTGATGGGCCGAGTTTGGCGATTTCGAAGGCACAACAGCGTTACCCATGCCTGGTCAATAGAGTGATGAGGAGTTGAGGAACTTTGCAAACCTTCGTTTGGTATGCACAACAAAAACAGCAGGGTAGTCTAGAGGGAAATGGGAGAAACGGGTTTGGTCAGATGCTAGCGTAGCTATTACGTACAACTAGCAGACAATATGAAGAGGGTATTGATCAATATAGAGAAAAAAATTCAGATTCCACTCACATAAACCCTCATTGACCTAACTAGGTAGTAGAAAGCTAGTAACACAAGAGTTCCAGGCTCTATATAATCCAAAAACCTTGGCTGCTTCTTTAAATCATAAGCTGCGAATGTGACTGTGGTCGCCATCAAATACAGACACAAACGATCTTATTCTCAATAGCACAGATAGGTACCGGGAACTCAGGGATAAAATGCAGTTCCTTGCATATCCATCTGAATCAGTCCGTTCATTATATTTAAATAGTCTGGAGATTGGTCAGAGGAGACGTCTGAGCCAAACTATTTACGTTAATCCCCATGATTTCGGCCCAGGAGGCATAAATCTAAATGATTTGGTTTAACTTCCATCATACACGCTCTTAAGGATACTAATTACTCGATATGTAAATTCTCATCAGAGCGGTCACGCCCCCTTGAGAAGGTTGCCGGGCACTGGTGGAGACTTCGGCTCGTCTCTGGAAATATCTTAGAAGCATGAGGCCAGGGGACGGAACGGGATATAAGAGAAGGCTTGTGGTTTCAGATGGACATGTGCTGAGCTATACGGCAGTGATACTACCCGATCTTGTTGAAACTTTAGCCTTTCTTGTTATAAATGTTGTTTCCTCCCACTGTACGACTTTTCTAGGCATATAAGATGTTGGTTGGTTCATGTAGATACTACTAGCAGATTTCTATGTTTCATCTATTTGCGGCAGATCTTGCTTCCCTATCTGGACTTTCATTCCTCACTCCTTTCACGGACAACATCCGCAATCGGAGTCCGAGATCACACAGTTGCATTCGTGCATGGGCGATGAGAAAGGGGGTAGGATGAAGACATGAGGCTCGACGTCAACAGTCTCGCATACATGGATGGAAATGAGAGTGTACCTACTCAGAATAATCAGTATATAAAATTGCCGCGATAAATACAATTGTAGACACCTCGACCATATCTTAGGCTTAGGCATGTTGGCAGCGTTGCATATTGAGTTGGCGGATCCTTGTACGGGGAACACCTCGTATGATATCGTGCAGAAGCCTACGACCACAGGATTGTCTAGATCGGGCTCTTATGCCTCAGTCATAATCGGTCCCGAACGACTCATGCACATGTAGTTGGTAGTTTAGACCCTACCTACCTGTAGGTACAGTATGTACCAATAGTCGTGTAGTTTTACTTTTGTAACGAATCTGCCTCGATAGCTAGGCGGGTTGGAGCCCATTACGACCAGAAACTATCGCTATAGCGGAGTTACACACATGAGTTAATTGCACTTTCCAGGGCAGGAATCCCATCGCCAACATGACCCTTTATTCAGAGCCTGAAGACGCGATACCTAAGAAAAGGCTCGAACTGCATCGGTGCGGTTGATGTCCTTGACCCGAAGCTGAGTGCCTCACGGCAACTAGCTTGACTGCACTGAACTAATTGACAGACATTCTGCTCTCAGCCACTCGGAAATGGAAGCATCCCGGGCCATAGCCTGTACTGGCTGCCCCTGATGCAGACATGGCTTTGCTTAGGGATGGCTGCACAAACAACCTGGAGATCGTTTATGGCTTCAACAACATGGTAAGCTCGCTCCTGGACCGTAACTTTCTCGAGTTCGAAGAGAAAGTCTTGATAGGGCTCATAGTCCGCCAGACTTTACCTTTGGTACAAACCGGGATGCAGATGGAAAAAGGATTGTTATGTTAGATCCGACGTAATGGAATATGATTCACGATATACGCATAGGTAAAGTCCTATCATTCATATCCTATGCCCCTCTCTGCTATAGCTGATCTCGACTTCGTTGATGAAATGGATGCGTAGCGCATGAGAACCAGCAGTCCAGATGGTTCTCATCTGAGTATGAAGACTACATGCCTGCCAAAGGCGACGATGAACTGAAGTGAGATGAGTGGGCGTATAATTCGTCTGAGCCCGTATTAACTACCTAATATACAAGCTGTATAGAGCGCGTACGACACATGGGCTTCTTTGATCTCGCCCTCGAAGTTAGGCTCTAACCGGTCCCTGAAGGCGATTCCTTCCTACAATCCGCTGGTGGTGTTAATCCAGAAGCAATTGAATACATATATGAGCATTTTGCGACAAGCTTGGAACGATGCTGTGATGACAGCTGATGGACTCGGGTACATGTGGACGGACTTCGCAGCAGAGGAGGTCGAACTTCAGAACCACGCGGTTTCCTGTCTACTTTCAACGCTTTATACAAAATTACAGGTGTTGTCGAGTTATTGTTTGGACTTCGAGATGCGCACCGGCACTGTTTCAGGTATTCAAGAACCATCTATGCGAGAAGCCGCATGCCAGCCTCCAGGCAGATGGCGCTCGACAGGACGAAGGAGACAACCTTGACTACAGAGCATTATCCAGGAAATCTATGCCCGCATAACCGAGATGCCGGGTTCCGGAGATTGCCTAACTACTTACCTAGGTAACGGTGAAAGAGATATATACTGGGGTTCTAATTGAGGGTCGCTCACGAGCGACCTGAGTCGCGTTACGGCCAGTGTTAATTGAGATACTCATTTGAGGCTGACATTCTGTCAATGTACGTTCGCCGGTTACAGGTAAATGTGCCGTCATAAGCAGTCTCTAGTAGCTGTGGCGGTTTATATTGGTCAAGCTAACTACACTTTTTGTTTAAAATTTCATAAAGACATTCTAACCAGCCCTGGAATCCTCAAAGCCGCTACTGGGCACTTTTCACGCCGCGGATGTACTATTCTTATAACATCGAGGAAAGCCGAGGATGCTTTTCATGGCACATTTAAACTCAGGAATTGTGAGGCGATCATTAACAATTACATGCCATGAATTAAATTTTAGATTTAATCTATAACCCTCCACATGCAATTAAGCCACCGGGGCATACCCAGCAGGTGGGTGCTGGCCGTCGGGGGTCGCGACCTTGGCATCATAGTAGACCGGGGCCGGGTTACCCTCCCAAGCCTTCTTGATACTGGGGAGCACAGTCCGCTTCGACTTGGTGCTGCACGATAGGTTGGGGCCAGGGTATCTCGCGTTACCACCAGCCTCATTGAAGACACCAGCGTATGACGAGTTGAAGTACATGTCAGAAAGCTTCACCTTGCCATCCCACGGGCGGACGACGTCGCCTGTCTTATCAGCTACCACCTTGAAGACGTTGGCGCCGACGTCCCAACGGCCGAGGGTGTGGAGACCCCAGTTGGCAGAGACGGTGGAGATCTCGCTGTAGTGGTTGTAGTAGTTATTGTCGGTAGTTCCGACGAGGTGCTTGGGGACAGCATCACCGAGGAGGATACCCAAGACTTTGTTCTGCGCGGTGTAGGTCTCGTTCTCATCGAAGGTGATGAGGACGAGAGTGTTCTGCATGAACCGCTTGTCGTTGAGCAGAGGCTCGACGAAGGTGCGCGTCCAGGTACCGGCTGTGGTGACGTCCGTGTCGTGGCCGTCGCTGGTCATGTTCGGAGTGATGAACATCCACTGGGGCAGCTTCTCGTCCGCAAGGTCCTTGTAGAACTGGGTGAGGTTCTTGTTGACGGCCAGGCGATTGAGGACACCAGCATTGGCGTTGTAGCTCATCGCGGGGTTATGTTTGCGGACGTAGTCGTTTTTACCGTTCGCGTGGTTTATCCAAGCGAGACCTTCAAAGCCAGCGAAAGGCATATCTTCTTGATAATGGCCCCATGAGATACCCTTGTCCTCGAGAAGATCGATGACGGTGGATACGTTCTTGTCAATCTGGTTGAAGTCGTCATTCTGCATACCAAAGTAATCACCTCCGATAGACGCAACGTAGTTTGGCTGCGAGGGATGTGTCACGGCGTGGTAACTGCTTAGTGTGATTCCCTTCTTAGCAAGCCAGGCCAGGTTCGCTATGGACTGTGTTAGTCTTGCGGCACATCAAATTGGGACCGCCTTGGCGGTAAGTAATCAAGACGTACGATCGTTGATAGCCATGTCATAGTCGGTGTTCTCGAGCCAGATAATGGCAATGCGATCGAATGCCTTACCCTTGACATGGCTGGTCGGGCTCAGAGACTTCGCAGTGGCAGCAGCGGCAGCGACCTCGGCAGTCCCCGTGGCCGTGTACATGTTCTCGATCTGAGCGGCAACGCCGCCAGCGAGAAGTAGCGCGGACGAGGTGAAGGAACGCATCTTGACGTCTGGTTTATTCAGACTCGCGTGACGAGAGGAGTGTCAAGAACAAACCAACGACACAGGAGAGGAGGTGCAAGACGCCGATCCACGGCAGGGCGAGGATTAAATATTTAATAGCTTACCAGCGGCACGGTCTGGCCGAATGGAACCCGCAGCATGTGCGATGGGAAGTACACGTGGGTAGCTAACCCGAAGGCTGGGGACTTGTTTACCATTAGTGGAGGATAATAAGAGAGATATGGATGTTGACCGCAGTAGCTCGCCCACGATCACCAAGATCTGCACGTGTATCTACTAGTCGATACCTTTGCAATAACGGCTTATTAAGTAGCTAGCTTTCTATCTAACCATGTAAGTTTGTACTGTTATCTAAGCAATAGGAGATGTAAGATACACCGCTGGTGAGTAGGTGTACATCAAAGTATATAGAAATTGTCTTGCGGGGATAACATTGTTGGGTCCACAGACGGTCCAGCCAGCCCATATCCCAGGTGTCCTGGTCAATCAAGTAATTCAGCGTCTTCTTTTACCCTTTTCTGTATTTCGTGCTACCGAGTGAAGATAGCATCTTTTGGCAAAAGCAATAGTATGAGTAAGGCTACCCTCACGTACTACATATTCTTACTACTATTCATTGCCCCTTCTTTACCATTCTGAGCGCCATCTATCTACTGTAAGGGACTATCCGAGTGCTCGAGCTCGACGACGCCGAGAGCCGGCATCCCAAGGACCCTGGAAAGTTCGGGGCTACACTATGACAAGGTCGGTAACGCGGTGGCATATGCGAGGCGCTGCATCTATAATACCTGCCACACTAGGTAGGTTACATGGTGGAAGTTTCTTCAAAATGAGTACAGTACTGTTGCAACATTACTTAGGTATGTTAGGATGTACGATAGCGAAGACTCGGACAGATTCAGCCCGACGTTCGTAAGACGGTCTTCTACGCCGGCATAACACGTTGGTCTGGATCGCAACCGATAGGTAAGTGAATTGTTAGTGAACAGAATACGACGTCAGCACTACACATAGCTACTGAAGCCCATCTTGCACCATGCGCAAACTAACCAGGTCGACGACATGAAGGAAGATGAACGGACTGGCACGTGTCTGTGTGAAGGCCAAGGACTGGCCAAGAGCCGGCAATGCCAAATTGAAGAAGCTAATGTTACCGAACCTATCCTAGTAACGCCACCGAAGGCTTGTCCACCTCCTTCTAATCCTGGTAAGGCCTGTTCCGTTGGCCAGGGACACTACGCGCGGCCGGGTACGGGAATTAGAGTGTAGATACAGTACTTAGTAGAAAGCTTAGTCTAGTAGTAGTACTCGCATTGGGTAGCAGTGGCCAATAGCAGTTCATATGATGGCTGCACATTCGAGCTCTACATTATACGTGTATTGCAATGGCTGTGAAGTGATTCGCTGCTATCTCCCTACTCTCAGTGTGCCCCTGCAACGCACAAGATACAGTGCCTACTGTGCTACTAAGAGAACTGCTACTGAAAGTCAAATCCTAGATCCTAGGTGCACTACTACTGAGTAGGGACCGGGTTCCCCGAACCACCTGCTGACTGTCGGGAAGCGGATTGGTCAGTGTCTGGTCAAGAGATTTCTTCTTCAGCTGCATGGCCCTCGCAAGTCTCAGCGCCAACAAGTGGAATGCCCCTGTCTGTCGAAGATCGGCCGAGAACTCGTTTGCTGTTAAGCAAGTACAGCCTCATTCGACTTCAAGAGAATATACACCAGCATCTTTGTTTTCTCATACATCTACAATACAATTATGCTTTGCGGGTATCGCTACTAAAGCCTTGTTGGCTCGCCCACCGATAAAAACTTAAGTACCCATCAAGGTTTGGCCTCTTACTCCACGCGCGATAGAGCCTACATAAACAAATCGGAAGATGGAGCTATTGAGCCATCTTCCCCGTTGGAATAAGCCACGCTCCGCTTATTCGACGTTACCAACAACGCCAACTACAACCACCGATGCCTCATCGACTCAAGATGGCAATGAATACTCGGATGCAAATGGGACCCAGCTTTCACTGTCGCGATTCTTTGCCGACTTCACCTTAGGTTTTGCAGATGGGCTTACCGTACCGTTCGCCCTGACCGCGGGCCTCTCTTCGCTGGGGCAAACCAACACGGTGATATACGCCGGCATGGCGGAAATATGTGCTGGCTGCATTAGCATGGGTATCGGTGGTTATCTAGCTGCAAGGTCTGATGATGAGGTAGTGGATAATGACCACAATCTCGGAGATGAGAGTGAAGACGACCAGGAGAAGTCGACGTCGGCGATATCTATTCGCCAGGATCAAGGGGTCGTCGATTATATAACGCCACTCCAGCTACCGCCCGACTTGTTCCAGAGTGTTATGGCTCATATAGAGTCATCACCAGAGATTGCGGCGCGAATGGTTGACAGCCCATACTGTGCCAGGGAGGAAGCGATACCAGAGCCCGTTAAGACGGCCCCAATTATATCCGGTCTTTCAATTGCCCTTGGATATCTTCTAGGAGGATCTTTCCCGCTTGCGCCATATTTCTTCGTTGGTAGTGTGACCGAGGGACTGTTATGGAGCTTCGGCATCTGCATCGCAGCTTTATTCATATTCGGATTTTCCAAGGAGTATGTGCTGAAGGCCAGCTCAATGAGGCACAAGTACAACTCGAGAACAAAAACAGGCCGGCTCGTTCGGTGGCATATAGTTAAGTGTGGCTTATGGGAAGGTGCTAGAATGGTTGTGTTTGGGGGTATCGCAGCCGTCGCAGCCGTCCTATGTGTTAGACTATTCGAAGGCGTCGTGTCGTAGGTCACTCGTGGCTAGGCTCCTCGTGCACCATCAACGACTTCTAATAGAGTATATCATATTGATACCAAGCTGGTCTGCTGGCATATAATTGTAGCCGCGAGGGCCCGCTGCAGCTTGTCTGTTTCATACAACCTAGCTGTCTCTACCACATTACTGAGGCATTGGAGGCGGTCCTCCGCTGCCAACTATGTGTATTCCTGGGGGTGGCCCCCCGTAATTAGGAAATGGGCCACCACCTCCACCCATCATTGGGGGAGGGCCGCCACGGCCAAAAGGTATTCCCATACCAACCCCAGGCGGAGCCATACCGGCGCCGGGTGCGCCTATAACAGCTCCAGGTGGCGGGATATCGTATCCGTGTGGAGGTCCTGCCCATCGCCCCTGAGGAGGCATCGCCGGCATAGGCTGTTGTGGTTGTTCCAGATGCTCTTCGCCTACCTCGCTGCCGAGATAATCGCTGACGACTGAACCAGTACCTCCACCATCAGATGGACCACGGGAGCTGTCTGAACTGCTTGAACTGCTTGAACTACCTTTACTCGCAGGGGACCTGCTCCGGCGGCTCGAGTCCCTCGAACGACGCGATCGCCTGCGGCCTATAAAAGGGTGCATCAATAACTAGAGCCTCGGCAGGAAAGTCGCCCGGGTGAAGTGGTTGATTACCTTTACGACAGAAAAGCCAAAGGACGAACAAGAATACCACTACGACTACCACCCCGCTTAGAATTGCCCCGACATAACTTGAATTCCGGTTCGACGATTTCGTACCCGATACAGCGGCAACTGGCGCATCCGTCGGCGATGCAGCGCCGTTTCCGAGCGTTAGTATTTGAACGAATGTTGATTCTGGCCTCGTAATTGTCAAAGTACGAACGTCGTCCGACTGTGCTGCTATCTGCCTCTCCATCAATGTCGTCTGATGCTCAGACATAGCTAAGACGAGCTGTCTGGTATGCTGCCCTAAAAGACAGGGGAATATGAAGCAATTGAACCGGGCTCCGATCTCTTTCGGCACAGCATCCCAAGCTCAAGCAGAAATGATAGCATATCTCTCATATTTATTTAGAATACAAACTGATGCACCGAGTTCTTCGTTCCGCTTGTTCCCCTGAGACAGCAGCAGTGATCGTGTATACCTAATTGACCCAATCCATGAAGCTCATGTCTCCCTGCAGACCACCCACGCCTCGGCGGCTGTATCATGTAAACACCCTACATGTGCAATAAACATGTCACTCTTACCACCACAAGCATCATGTGTTTGCCTCTATCAGGCAACCAAGCCACCCTTCACAGTCGCCTAGTCTTGCTGTTCTCGTTCTTTGACCGCCCACAATCACATGGGGAGCAGGTACCCTACATCTGTAACATCCCGATCTGTGCGAGGTAGCCCGCGTAGTTCGCATATGTGGGCCAGCCAACCAGGGAACGTGTATATACAGTTGAGACGAGAGATGGGTGGTACAATGTAGCCACACACTAACCACCTGCTGCACGGTGCTCTGCAAGCAAGCACCCCGCCTGGGGACTGGTTCTGGAATGTATACTACATCAGTCTAGAACGAAGCTCTGTCGGTTCCCCAGCCAAAGCTGCGTTCTTTTTCCTTTGCACGCCACCTGGAAGAAGTAAACTAGAACTATCTTTCGCACATATCTGGGGAAGAGACTCCGCCAATCGCGGGCTGAACCACGGTTTGCCTTGGTGCCGCGCGTACCCGGGCATCCATATCCCTACGCAAAGTAACGCGACGATTCGTGTGCCGTAGCTAGCCTACCAGAGCACAGATCGTTGTATACGATTCGAGAGGACGCGCAGGATTGAACCTGGCACAACCGAGTCTTTTGGGCATTACAGGCCTATCAGTTTCTTTCTCCTTGTTTGATCTGTGAGTTCTTGTCTCAAGTCGGGAGCACACAGCGGCGGTATCATGATTCGTGAAGACATTCGTTCGCCACGGGTATCTACATTTCTACCCTCTAGGACTGTTCTTGTGTAACATCCCTTTCGCCAAAATTAGTATAGTGTAGTTCGGAAGTTCAAGCGTGGGATGTGCGGTTGCGTGGTTCGCGTGCTCAAGATACGTGCCCGCGATATATACTGGTAGGTAGTAATATACTATCCAGGCGCCTGTCAGGGGATATTCTCGCAGGTTTATCTATCTATCTATCTTCATTAGGTACTGCCGATGTATTCTCGCGGGGGAACTGTCCGCGGGTAGAAGCTGGATCTGATGCAGAGGAGTGGATGCTGGCATATGCAGTACTGTATAGAGATTCTTGATCGCACGTGGACTAATAGTGTATAGTAAGGTGGACGTACTTGCTTACAATGCTTGTTCTTGAGGTGTGATTAGAGAGTATTCTACGAGAGGATTGCCAGCAACCGCCACCTAGCCCCACCAGATACCAAGAATATATTCGTTTCTCCCAGACTATGCTGCAATGCGGTAGTTCGCGAACTGTATGATTATTCTTAGTATCCCGGACCCATGGTTCGCTGGAATATGTATCCTACATTCCGCGCGGCTACCAGCTGGACCTGCCGGAGACACAGTGCCGAGATCGATCGATGAAACGAAGAGAAGCTAGGAGTGGGAACCCGCAGTGCCTGCTTCGTGCTTCGTTTGTTCTTTAGTTCGTGGCGATGGAGATATTCATTAAGGCTTCTCTACTAGTAAATCGTGAATGCAGCCCGGTTAGGCCCGGCCTCGCCCTCGATGCGTTCCGTTTGAGGCGTGCTGCAGCGCTGAGGGAGGGGGTGGCGTTTGATTCCGGGTTGGTTTCTTGATCTTGGGGCACTCGACATGCCAGAAACTAGGGTCAGACTGGCTATCATTGTTAGCATTCACTCTGCTTTTCTTTTTCTAGTCGCGTTGAATCGGGTTAGGGCGGGAGTTACACACTGAGAGATCACACCTGGTGATGATATTTATAAATTATTTTTATCTATCTGTTACTTAGTGTCTTTGACCTGACGCCACGCACATTATATTTGTGGTCGGGATGTGATGTATTAATAGTAATTATCATGGATCTTGATATTGAGATAGGGTGGCATGACTGAGTTAAAACGCTGAAGCGGCCAATTTCTTTTTCATGACAGCACAGCGAGCTCTTATTTCTATTTTGTTGTCTTTTTCTTTCCTCCCTATGCCTCTTCCCGCTATGTGTGTATGTGTTTGCCTGCCTCGGAACTTACAGAGCTTCAGGCAGATTAATACGTCTGTCCTTCATTTCACGTTCTATTAATCATCGTAACCCAGGTAAGAAGAATGTACTACTATGTGGACGCACCTTGATACCTCAAGTCAGAAAGCTGACAGAAATCGCACTCTTGAGGAAGTCTATGAATTGCTGTGGCCCGGAGGCAGCGGCGAAGTACGCAAGAACCTTGGTGGCCATTCTTCTTGATCTGGATCACTTTGCCGACATTGCGGAGTGCCGTTTGTATGGTGACGGGATGGTCGCATGCGTAAAGGATTTTGAAACTCCAGCAGCGATCTATACTGGGAACATCCAGGATGATGTCGTCGACGGTTACTTTGTAGCCCATGGTGTGTTATCGGTACTCAGGGTTTGGAGTAACTGAGAGTTCACCAGGAACTTTGTATTGGGTGACAGTTCGGCACAGCAGGGGATGTTGGCAACATGTATTTAGAGATACCAAAATTGCTGCTGTCTCTGGTGCCACTCAGTATTCTGTATGGTTGTCTACACAGAGGAAGGAAAACGCGAAGGCTTGAGAGGTATAGATTTCAATATAAAATATAAGAATGGCTTTGTGTCTCATTGCATTGTTACTGGACCTGTATGTTCAATAGGTATCAACAGTATAAGCCTCACTGAGAAGTGTAAATGTTTTCTTTACTTTGATTGTTATTGTGCTAGCCCTTTCATCCCTTTTTTGTGTAAGCGCTACACAAACGCTTTTTATCCCTTTGTTCATTGTTAACAGTGCTAATGACGAACAAGAAGTTAATGAACAAGCGACTTTGTCATGAGAGCCTTTGCTGAGTATTGCCAGCTTCTAATAATTCATATTGGCTTATTTACTATATACTCTGTATACCTGTAATGAGTTCTTGTTTGGTGCATTTACCTGCTACGGAGTATCGTGGTGGGAGAGAAGAGCTCAATAGGCTCCTGATGGAACGGAGTGCAGCTGGCAAGATATATCATGCAGCTGGCGGCGCATGAGAACTGTCTAACCTAGTCGGGTCAAGTCTCCCTTGGTTATAGTGGTAACCTAGAGCCTCAAATGCGCTAACCTTAGCATGGGTGGTGCCTACCCAAAGTAAGAAATTGGGGGATTCGTACCTATTGGTCGATACAAGATCAGGCAACAGTATTAGGTATCCAGTTTTATGTACCGATACGGCGATACCCTTGACTCCTCAACACCACCTCACCTACCTGCATTTGCCATTCATCTCTGAGATTTACGAAGTTCATTACCAATAACTGTGCTGGCTGGCGTAATTGTCCGACAATGAACGCCGTGCACATGTGAGCACTTACCTCACTCAAAAACTTAGCATTTGCACACATGCATGCATTAGCAATCAGGCAAACAAGGCCCTACCACATGAGCACCCTTTCGGTCCACTTAACATCCCACCCCGAGCATCTAACGCCGACATCCCTTCCAGGCACCCGAATTACCCTCGGACAGCCACGTCCCACTGCTCAAGGCAGCGGTATTACGGATACCAATACTCATTCTTGAACGACTTCTGGCTTCGGGTTGAATCGAACTCAACGCAAAAGCGTTTTTATCTTCTTGTTCTTCTAGAACTTCAGTCCCCCTTCTTTCACACACTTAACTAGTTGTAATTGTCTTGCAAGCATCATGACATTATTCTGAGAGGCTACTGGCTCTCTCTAACTGTACTTCTCTACACATATATGAGATTCTAGGGGTTAACCCTCAAACCCCATATCTTCTAGATCTCTTCGATTCAGTCATTCTCAGTCGTTACTTTGACCTCTCACGATGGAGTCTTATCTTCCTAGGGGTCGCATGCCCCTAGGCGTTCAACGTCGTCTTAGTAGGCTTTACAATGACACCAAGAAGTCGTCCGACTTCGTTCAGGAGCCTCTACAGGCTGCCGATGATCCCGAGATTAAAGCTCTACATCGTAAATTGCGAATTCAGAAGGACAGGCTTGTCAGTTGGGGCTTAGAATGGTCTGAGCCGAACCAGTCTGCCGAAATCGACGAGTCGCTCAATAAAGCAGGCTTGACAGACTTAGTTGGGAGTATCATGGCCACCATCAAGGACATCTTGGCCGAAGCAGAGCCTCTCTGGCTTGCCTCGAAAAGGCCAGCTGGGAGTGAAAAATCCTCGGAAAAGGCCTCGGGAGACCGAAAAGCTCCCTTGATAGTGTGGGATAAAGGCCGGTTCGAGGATCTGGTAAAGGATCTCACAGCATCGATTGATACGCTCTGTGATTTGTCCCGTACCCGTTCATCCGCAATCACAACTGGCGGCACTTCGGGGAAGTCAAGCACCTCGAAACCATCTATAGAAGACTTACGGCCTTATGGGTCCACGCGAATACAGACGCCTCAGCAGATCGACCCTCAAAGTCTCCTAAGTCTTAGGTCTTTGCAAGCCCAGTCTTTGTCCGAGATTGGCCCTTCTCCTCCTGATCGACCTCAGGAAGTCTTCTTTATGAGCAAACAAGCTTACGCTGACCTGACACACCGACCGGCCGGGCGACCATGGTCTCCGCTCTTAGTTGAATACGCCGAGTTTGATCCAATCTACTCAGCAACAGGAATAATGCCTGAGATGACCCGCTTTGAGAAGCTTAGTGCAGGACTTCAGACAGAGTCTTCGAGATCTCCCGGTACATGGATAGGATTGCCTCTTCTGCTAGGTTATTATGAGGATATGGAGCGTTCTAGGCTCGCCATGGTTTACTCATTTCCTCCTACATTCAACGCCATCACATTCGATAACTCGACACAATACCCGGTCGATAATCTATGCACTCTGACCAACTTGCTCAGTCGGCCAGACTTTGAACCCACCCTGGAGGCTAAGTTTCGTCTCGCCTACAACTTAGCCAACACTGTTTTCGATATGCACTCTAGAGGAATCACGCATGGTAATCTTCACGGCTCAACAATCTCTTTCGCCAACACAATGGGTAATGAGTCCAGCACGCCAAGTGCGAATGAAGTCGACATTAGACGTCCCCTCATTTCGTCCTTCGATGTATTTCCTAGCTCCCCGTCGACCAGCCATTCTCCGTCTCTGTTTCTCTTGCATCGCCATCCGCTTGATCCGCGAACAACCAGACAGTCCCCGCTAGCTGTCAACAGCGACACTAAAACACTGGATCTATACTCTCTCGCCATGATGCTTGTCTCTATTGGTTTGTGGACTACACTGGAGAACCTCGTACCCAGTTTGGACTCACCAAGCGTTCCGGAGTCTGTTCTTGGTCAACTGGCTATTCGATGTGGCACACCGTACATGAGAGCCGTGCAAGCATGCTGGAATGCGGTTGAACTTGAACTCTCACGACCCGGTAACGGGGATGAGATTATCAGACAAGTACAGACGAGAGCAAGTGGCTATCTCGAAGCATGCTGTATTTTGGACAGCGTCAGCGAACTTGACGATCGCTTGAGTGATGATTTCACGCACACATCTGCACGCCCAAGTGTTAAGCCCAAAGCTTCTGCCACATCGTTGCCAGGATCTTCAATGACCACCCCCAAAAGCCAGAGTTATGACACAAAGCGTGTGCTCACGCAGGAACGATCACAGTCCTTCCCCGTCGACAGTGAGTCCTTTGTTAAGTGTATGACTTCACTAAAATATGTGTTTTAGTATTTTTATGCTGACTTCTAGGTAGCGCAACCGGTTGAAACTAAGTCTGAAAAGCCGAAAGAGAAGCAGCTCAAAGAAAAACAGAGCAAACTTCGTCTTTACCCTCAGATCCCCCTACCAGCTGATATTGTTGAGCAATGGAATGAGATCTTGATGCCGCAAATTAATCTAGCTCTACGACATTTTTACCGCAAGCACCCCGAATCAGTTGAGATCTCGCTCGAGTCTATCGGCGAGTCTCCCCAAAAGGCTACACCAACCGTACTGGTTGTTTGCACCTCGGTGAACAAAGTTCGTGCGATATTGAATAAGAAGTTAGGAATACTTTTCGACGGTACGACAACCAATATATCACTTAAAGTGTGTCGAGGATCTGTGGTACGATCAAGGAAAGGACCTACACGAAGTATGGCGAAGAGTGATATCCAGGATACTTTGAGTCAGCATAGTTACGACGATGAAGACGAGCTCCATGAGATTCCGGCAGCTAATCCCGACTATCAAGAAAAGCCCCAGAACGGGGCGAGCATTGGAGCATGGATCGGAGATAAACATCTCCCCCCAGTAAGCTTAGGAGGTGTCATCATTGTAGATGACAAGCCTTACGGCATGACAGTACACCACATGCTGGATGACCCTGACCGTCCTTTGCAAGCATCAGATGAATTTGAAGGGCTTTCTGATGCTGCGACACGAGCTATTGCGCCTCCCTTTCGAAGTAGTGCATCAGCACGAGACATGTCGTACCTCACTGAAGGAGAGACATCCTCTGAAAGCAGCGACGACTTCGCTTGCGAGTTCTCTGATACGGAATCCGAATACTCGGTGACGGATATAACTAGTGATGAAGAGGACGAAGACGAGGACGAGGACGAAGAGTTCAACCAGCCAGGCGACATCCCAGGGATAGAACCAGGATGTGGACACGGTATGTAAGGCCTGGGACTAGTCAAAGCCCCGAGTCCAGTTCCAATATCACAGCGATGTTCTTAATCTCGGGGTAGCGGAGGTGATCTAAAGCAACAAACCTGTTAAGAAATGTCACCCCGCTGATCTAGGCTTTGCAGGGTATATTGTAACGCAGCCTGCTCTCGACGACGTCCCTGACGGGTTTTATCCTTCACGTGAAACAGAAAATGAGGTAAATACATATTCTAACTTCTTTCCATTCATATTTCGTTTGGACGGCGTGTCCCAGTCCAGCGTCTCATGATGACTGATTTTTCCGTAGGATCACATTGATACTTACACCGTCGGTGAAGTCTACGCCTCTTCTGGGATCCGAAGGAGGACTGAAAATAACCTTGTTCACGAGATTGATTGGGCTTTGTTTGAATTCCAAGACGACAGGCTGCCCGAAAAGAATTTGTTTCCGCCGGTCAGCTCTGGAGATCACCGGTTTGTAAATTTGGATCACCTGCAGCCGGTGGAGGTGGCTCCTGTGAAATCTTTACCTGGGCTAGACGTTCAATGTCTGGCTCGCACAAGCGGTTCTCAGGTAAGCCCCGAATATTGGAGAAATGCTCTCAACATCCTTCTAAGCAAAAGCTGATCCTTGTCAGGCTGGTCGAATTTTGCCTGCCCTTACGACTGTTAAGATTTATGGTCGTGCCTCCCCAAGCCATTCCTATCAAGTTAGCGGAAGAATACCAGGTGTTTCCAAACCTACAAGGCCTCCTAACCAGACCGGACGTGGAGTATCTCTTGGCATACCCGGTGACTCGGGTGCTTGGATTGTCGATAGACTTTATGGCCGCCTATGCGGCCACATTCTAGCATGGAGCGATCGCAAACAGGTTGCGTATATATGCCCTATGGACGTCCTCCTTCTCGATATCGCGGAGACGCTGCAAGCAACCGACGTACGACTTCCCAACGGAGACGTTATCTTTGGGATACCCGACCATAGAGGTGACAACGACGTGGTGGAAATTTCTGGTTCGGAAGCTTGGACGGAAGACGATGTCCCGGACTCTGAAGATATCTATCAATCGTCACAGGGTCACGTGGGAAAGGAAAATGTTAGCATGAACATCCTGGCAAGAGATATGGACAAGGTCCATATTCAGGAAACGGAGGTTCGATACGGAATGAAGTGACTTGGGCAGTTTGATTATGAGTTACGGACGATTATGATGATGATGCTGGATTGCAGGGTATGTTGATTGGGGTCATCTTTCCTTTCCAGGTTCTTGTTCATCTTCCCCCCTCTGCACATGCCCTTTCGGCTTAAAGCGCATCTTCCCGAAGACCTCAAATAGGCGCATTGTAACAACTACGCATCTACTCCTTTCTCGTCGCTTAGGTTAGGCAGTTAGACCCGCCAACACCCACAGAGGACGAGAATCGAAGTCCATATTAATCTACATTGATTGAGTCAGTGAGGCGATCTATTGGCGAGTTTACTGCTATTGTGTGTATATCTATGTGTGCGTGTATGCATGTCTGGCAGGATACTCACCCAAACCCTAAACTTCGCGGAGTCTCTGGCCCTCTGCCGGCCCCCGACGTTGTAGACCCCACTGAAGAGAATAACGAGGTCACGGTCACGGTAGGCCGGACCGTCGTCGTTCTGTTGCGAGTGAGTGTGATTGTCGTCAAGGGTGACGTGGAGGAGGAAGAAGAAGACGAAGGGGGCAGAGGGGAATCTCCGGTTGATGGGAGCTGTGTTATTGTCGTCGTAACGACGACTAGTGGAGATGGAGATGCCGTCTGCGCTGCTATTGCTATTGTGTGCGCTATGGGTGTCGCACTGCTGCTTGGCGAGGGCTCTTGGCGATGTGGTTCTGGGGAGGGTACTTGGTCACATATTGCGGGCGTGGGGTAGCATGCTAGGAGGGTGAGGCAGAGGAAGGGGAAGGGGGAGAGGAAGATGGGTTTGTAGCGCATGTTAGGGTTATTGGTGTGATGGATGGGAGTAAGCTAGGAATGAGACGAGGAATGAGATGAGAGCGAGGAGAATTTGTTTGTAGACGAGAAGAGAGGGGATTCAGAAATTCAGAGGTTAGAGGATTATAGATCGAAATAGTGTTACTTCTTTCGTTAATGTGTATTCATGTGATATATGTGATATATCAAATCCCTTGAGGTCGCTTACAAGCCTTTGATAATTAACTCGTTACCCAAAATGGGCGCGGAATTGCTATCATTATCGTTATTCATTTCATGCCCACCTCCAAACTCGTCGCATTTATATATCTTAATGCCTAGCCTACCTACCCTGCTTACCATACTACTTACCTATACTACTGTATAGTACCGCGTCGTAGTAAATTGCTCCCGGAAGAGACAAGCTCGTCTCCGGAGCAAAGACCGTCTTCATCCGTCGTGCCGCGTATCTGGCATAATATTGGCGATATTTGCCGGTTTGGGGGCGGAATGATAGATAGAATTTGGAAAACCTTGCCCCTCTTCTCTCCCTCCCTCCATCTCCTCATCCCTCGATAATGGTGTGGTCGCCGTCGACCCCAACTGTGGGGGATGATGGACCCTGCATGATGCGAATGGTCGATCGCTGAGTCTTCTCTTGGAATTGTTGTAGTTTCGGAATATTTGTGGCGATAAGAAGTTGTTTTGTATGTTGTTTACGTGGAGATGTTTATCGTTTTGCGTAGGTAGTAATTCAGGATCATTCATGGCTGTAGTGCGAATGCGAATGTCGAGATCAGCGACTTACCACGGGATCCTGAATGACTTGATCGATCGATTGATTGCCTCAAAATCGCGAGCTTCGCGTATGGAAATATACTATCTATCCTCCGCTCCTGAAGTCAATCATATAATAACCCATGCCCTTTCACTTGATCTGCTGATCTTTCCATCGCCTAGAGAACAGAACCCCTGCTCCTCTGCCGTAGTATCAACCCCACGTACCTATGTTACCATCGGGTCTGCCCGCCAACGGTACGTCGACGACGACGAGGCATAGTATCTCTGGCCTGCGAAAAAAAACACGCATCGCTTCACACATGGAGTATGGAAATCAACTTGGCACGCGCACTGTCTGTCAACCGCAACTCCGTGCTGGAGGTATTTCGCATAGAAGTGCGAACGTTGATTGGCACAGGTAAGCGCGATTAGCCAATCAGCAAATTTTATCACTTAACGGACGCTTTCACCATTTTGCCAATATGGGATTTTTGTAGTAAGCAAGATGACTTACTTCAGCTTGAAGCTCCCACATCCTCCTGAGAAGCTAATTGAGTCACTCGAATTCAGCTACTGTCGTCAAATGCAAAAAGAGCAAGAGGCCTGAGTAGAAGTAATGGGTATCAAATTCATGGTTCCTTAACCAGAAACGAAGCCTGATACTAGCCGTACATGGCCCAAGAGAAATGCAAGTTTAACACTCAACGCCTGCCAGCAAATGCTCCGTGTCTCTCCCTTATCATAACATAATCTAGCTTCACAGAAGTGGCTACCTTCCTTATACCATCAATGCAAACCCAGCCAACATCATGACACCCGAGGTCAGGAGAACCCCAAAACTTCCCGTCGCGAAAGGGCGAAGAGAAGGTGCAGCATTGTGAGTCGACGTTTCGGACGGCGATGACGTTGTGGTGGATGCTGGAGTGTTGCTCGAACTGCTGCCGCTGTCGTCACCGACGGTGCTGCTGCTGACCATGCTGCTGAGGCTGTCGTCTGATTCGTAGGACGCCGTGATACCGGTGCCGTTGGTGCAGGCTGATGGGGTGTCGACGGTACCGTTGACAAAGTGAAGGGCCGAGCACTAAAAGCAAAAGGGCCGATGTTAGTATTAATGGCTACGTCTCACATTTTCCGGCTCCTGGCTTTCACTGGTCGTGGTTCTCGCGCAATTGTCGCACAACTGAACCATAGCGTGCGTCGTGTATGCCTGGGTGTGAACGACGTGGGTGTGAAGGGGGTAGCACGGCTTGCCAACTCACCTGGTACAGTACACCGTCGATACCAGCACCTACAATGCTGAGAATGGCCTTCTGCCCGACGTACTCGGACGGCAGGGTGACGGCGTTGACGCAGAACTCGCCGGGGCCGCTCTGCTGGACGATGCCGTAGATCTGGGTCCAATTGTTCTTGGCGAGGTCGTCGGTCGTGATGCGGTACAGCCAGCTCGTCTGGGGATGTGTCGACTTGGTGGCGATGGCGTCGCCGCCGACGTGGAAGTCAACCGTCTTGACGGTGGCGAGATCGGGCGAGTAACCGCCGCATGGCGCGGAGTCTTCGCTGTCGTCTTTGAATACGCCTACGGTGTCCGGATACTGAACGGTGAAGTGGGCGTGGGCGCCGGCGGCGAGGAGAAGCGCCGTGGTGACGACGAACTGCAGCATTGTTGCAAGTGATGGAGGGGCGATGGAAAGAGGGAGGATGTAGGGCTGAAAGACGTTATGCAGTCAGAGGCGGGAGAGGGGCGGATCGATCGGTTTTGGATGGGCAGAGAATATGCAAGTCGGAGTGAAGAAGAGGTGTCTTAATCTAAATATTAAGGCACGAGATACTACCTAGGTATTGACCGTGGTAGCTCTTATAGTGGCTTGCGTCAAAGACACACAGACCCGCCACTTTCTTAGTAGGTACCTGACATATATCTCAATGTGTAAGTGGATGTCCCGAGTACTATACATGTCTAATCTGCTCACAGCGATGACCAACCGGGTCCATGGTTAACACTTATGTCGGTAACGCCTAAACCGAGCTGCATACATACCTAGGTAGATAAAACATGTATTGAAACAATGTACCTTTTAGTAGGTACCTAATCCATCTCATGGCATCGGGATTGCCCTACCTGAAGCATGGAAATTCAAGCGAGGCATCATAGCTATCAAGCGTACCTAGGTAGTTTTACTTGACGTGAATACGAGACAGCTGTGAGCTCAATATGAGCAAGATTCTTTAGGCTCGGTACGAGATCTAGCCATAACCCATAACCCCTCCTCCAGACAGTTAAAGTTGGGCGCTTTTCTTCTCTCGACATAGCTAGAACTTAGCTAGTGAGTATGTTGATGATATCGATACCGATATAAAACGACTTAGGTAATAGAGTTTGCGGCTACTGGCCTAGACTGTACCTGGACTGCCTGTTATAGCAGGTGGGCCAGCTAGTACGGGCTTCTGTATGGACCTCAAGAAGGACGGCAGCGACACGACTGGCCCAGAGACAAGCCAGGCGGTCCCCTTTGAGGCTATTTGAGCAAGTTGTGGCAAGCGCTAGCACCCTCGATCTTGCCGGAGACCCTGCCGGACCCCCTGTTCAAGAACCCGGCTATCTTGTCGGATCTACAAAAGGTACCTACCAACCCCTCAGCCCCTCCTCACGAGCTCCCATTATGGTTTCTGGCCTGATTGACAACTTGACTGCATCGGCTACTGCAGATACTTGAGAGTCTCTATTGAGCGTGGCATCATTTACTCAAAAATATGATAGGATGTCTTTTACATATCAGAGCAAGCCACGTGCCTGAATCTGCGCAAAATTGGCGAATGCGCCGTTCTTGGTTTGTCGGAAAAGAAGGCTGATAGTCTGATAGTTGGTAATTCTAAGATAGAAGGCCACTATTCTCACTCTGTATCTCAAGTGCTTGTTGTTCAACGTTAGTACGCAGGGGGAAGGCATTGGCTCAGTTTAGCGACTCTCGTGGTTCTTCTTGTGGAAGGGTAACAAGTAAGGACTGGCGTCACATATGGGTTTGTTGTCGAGGTGTTTCGTCCAAACACTGGCGGCATCTTATGAGACGACTACCTTTGTTTCACCCGTAGGATTCACCACGACGTTGAAATGAAACGGGATAAGTCGTGTCTTATGTATAGGGCTTTTTTGATGTGGTACAGTGCTTTCTTTTTCCTCGAGATTCTCGGCTACTATGATGACATCTTTGGGAGATACTGGACTATTGTACTTTGCGTCCCACTTTCCATTGTCGCGCGGTGAGCAAGTTTCGCGATGAGCAAGTTTTCATTGTCTACTACACAGT
Organism: Xylaria sp. FL0933; assembly: GCA_022578765.1. NCBI lineage: Eukaryota > Fungi > Ascomycota > Sordariomycetes > Xylariales > Xylariaceae > Xylaria > Xylaria sp. FL0933. The sequence goes on from MU389756.1 coordinate 190,870, forward strand.
ACCTTAGTATGTATATGCACAGCTAAATATTATTTATGTAGTACTTAGCTAAAAGTCGGATGCGAGAATATCTGGGGAGACTAGATCTTGAAGGGTACTATCCATGTGCAGCGCTACCACCTAGTCGCATGGCATACCGATGACACCGTCCCTTGACACACAGTCTACTACTATACAACTTGCATCTTCATGATCAACGTTCTCTATTTGCGCAAGATATTGTCTTTTCAGCGATTATACCATCTGTTGTCTTCCTAATCTGTTCGCTGTTAGAAGGTCAAGCGCGCGACCATTTCTACTTGTCAAGCCCTAAGAATTTCATTTGACAGCTCACTAAGTGACCGTCGCATACTGATGTTCGATTGCGAGCGATGATATAACCCTGCGGCTCAAAGTCCTGGTCAATCGTTCTCTACACACAGCCACCCATAGATCCGGGCGCCGACATTCGCATAGAAATGGAGCGTAGACACGATCATGGTTCCTCGAATCCTATATTTACACCGGTGAACGAGGCATTCGCTCGGGGTTATTGGTACGTTGTTGCCGCCGTTATAGTCCTGCTGGCGGGAATCCGTGGCATCAACTCCATCCAGAATACGATCAGGTTAGTCAACCCAGCATTGGCAGAACGACTTTGAAGTCTTTTGGTTTTAACCTTTGACTGGCAGACTTCGTAGATCCAGAACCGCGTCGGTCCAGTATCCCACGAAACCATCGAATCAATTCATGCAAGCATGGGCGACGTTGACGGCTGTAGTCCGGGAGATGAGTTACCCACAACTCTACGTCCCCGTCCGATATCTATCGTGGATGACCCCTCCTCCCTTGGGCCGCGTTCTCGTGATACTTGCATACTGGGCTGTCATCATCTACATGATGGTAAAAGGCGCCGTGATTAAAGACGTCTATTTCTGGGAACGGATCGGTTATCGCAATGCTTGGGTCACCGTGACCCAAGTTCCGCTGCTCTATCTTCTTGCGTCCAAGACTAACATGATTGGGCTCATTATCGGCACAAGCCACGAGCGACTAAACTGGCTTCACCGATGGGTCGCTCGGACCATGTTTATCACCGCGACTGTCCATGGCTTCCATTTCTGGTCCGAGTGGGTGCATTATGATATCGTCCAGGATGAGCTGGAAACGCTATCTACCATTGTGCCCTACGGTCTTGGAGCGTGGGGTATTCTACTATGGATGACGATTACGTCTTTTAAGCCGTTCCGGTCTATGGCTTATGAGTTCTTCGTTATTCAACACATCCTAGCGGCCGTCATATTTCTATACGTGGTGTACGTCCATGTCCCTGTTTCCGCGCGGTATAATGTATGGTTCGCCATTGCTGCTATCTCTTTCGATCGAGTTAGCCGTCTTGTTCTCCTAGCCTGGCGAAACGTGAGATTCGTGCCCAAGAAGACATGCTGCAAGGGTGGCCAACTGCTTGGCTACGAGACACAAGTTACGGCCGTTGGAAATTCGATAACCGTGCTGACTCTTTCAAATGTGCACTTCGATTGGCATGCCGGACAGCATCTTTATGTATGGATTCCTCGGCTTGGGCTACTCGAAACGCACCCCTACACCATTGCCACGTCACATCCTTTACCCGGAACTTGTATCTGCAACAGCATTCAGCTAGTAGTGCGATCCCACAACGGGTTTTCGAAGAGAATCCACCAATTTGCGCAGAAGTCAGGGACTTCTGGCAAAAAGGAGACGGTGAGGGCCTTCGTGGTAGGGCCTTACGGTCGACCTCCGCGCTGGGATATCTTTGAAACTCTCGTTCTCATTTCAGCATCGACTGGTACATCATTTACATTACCAATCCTCGAGAGCCTTCTTGAGTCGAAAATAACAAATTGCATAAAGCGAGTGGACTTCTTGTTGGCAGCCAGACAGGGCGAAGAAGTAGGGTTTTACCATGAACGGCTTCACGAAGCCATTGAGAAGGCGCACTCGGTGGGTATTGATCTGACGGTCCACATAGCCGTCACGGGAAATGGGCAGTTAGAAACACTAGCCTCGGCATCTACACCCTTACACACCGATACGGAAAAGAACAGACCCGGCCGGGATGAAGAGATGGCGACGAGGGTCGAGACTATGTCTGCGGGCAGACTGACGCCACGGAAGCGACTGTCGCAAAGCAGCATTGACTCACATATTTTCCACTCGGCGGCGCGACCGGACGTTGCGGGCTTCATCCGAGGCGCGGTCGAAGCCACGGGAGGCGAGACAGGGGTGGTGGTGTGCGGTGGGCAGTCTTTGGTTGCGCAAGTAAGGACGAGCGTGGCGAAGCTCAGTGATGAGCGAGCTGTTCATAAGGGCACCGGGGCCCAGGGTATTCATTTACATGTTGAGGAGTACAGCTTTTAGGTGCGTCTTGCTGGGAGACTCGCACGATTCGTATATACCCCTTTTTTATACATACATACATACAACTGCGCTGCATGGACTGCATGGATTGGATTTACAGGCTAGCATATCGCGGCATGGGCTTGGGAGGGTTTTACCAGCTCGATGAGCTGCTTTTATGGAAATTAGATGGGATGAGAATCCTCAGCAAAGACGGCTGAGGTACGATTGGATACTGCTAATGAATTGATATGTCTTGATGAATGACATCTAACATGGTGAAGTGGGATACTTCTGGAAGCAGTTTGGGATGTTACATTGACCGTGTTCCTAACCATCAGTGATGTCAGTAAGAGAGGCCTATGGTGTTTGAGTCCATCGTGGTCGCTTACTTAATGATTTATGGGTACAGGCAGGGGGTTAAATCTGGGCCCGGCCCTATGATTGGGGTTCAATGCAGCCCTGGCAACCGCACTGACAAGGGTTCTGACCCCACTATAAGTCTGCTATGGTATGACTCCTAGCGCGCAGTCCAATGCCTCTTCGTCATTTGTAGTGTGCGACGGCATCGGCGCTTGTTGACTCACATACTGTAAAAAAACAAATTTGTCTACCAGCACCTCAACCTCACTGGTGATATCTCTGGACGGGCTTTAGGTACCTATGCAAGCCTGGACGCACTACTACTTTGGTCCCCATGATCAAACTTGCCCTTTTTTACCCCGATAGCGCCGGTTCCTGAGTAGTCGACTACATGACGCTACCTTCCGCCCACGTCTTCTCATTCGCTTCTTCTGCTTCTGTGTCTAGTAGTAGACACTTGCGCACTGCCCAGCCTTTGCGACGCAACTTTAATTTATTATCATTACCCCGCCAAAATTTCCACCACCACCACTTCTTCCCCCACCAATGCCAACATCAACATCATCAACAGCAGCGTCACTACTACTACCACCATCACTCTTACAACTTTTCTCGCATACTTGATTGCGCTCGCCTTTCTTCTCCAGTCGAACCCCACTTAACGTCTCCGAGCCTCAAGACAGCCCGACACCACCCCTCACCACTTCAAACGCGCGCTGTCACCATGGCCGCTACCGACGCAGACAACCAGCTCTCTGCGCGGTTACAGCTGGGCTCCCTCGACGACTATCCCAACTGCTATCCCGAACTCAACCCCCAAGATATATACCGCGCGCACATAACCTCGATCCTCCACAAAATCACCGGTGTCGACAAGACCATCATCTACAATGCGCTCCAATGGACCCTGTCCCTAGACAAGGGCGACTTGGTCCTTGCTATTCCTGCCTTGAGGGTCAAGGGCAAGCCCAACGAGCTCGGCCAGAAATGGCTAGAAAGTGTATGTCCTGACCAGCAAGGATGCATACCTTCCCTTTTCCTTGTTCGTTTACTGACAGGTTGTTTCTAAAAGTGGCCCGAGTCACCTCTCGTCGAGAAACCCGTTCTTAGCGGCCCATTCATGCCTTTCTTCTTCAAGCCCGGCCCTCTGGCAGAAGCACTCATACCGACCGCTCGGAAGCTGGGACGCGAATTCGGCGGAAACAAGGCGAATGGCCTCAAGGATCAGAGCGATCCTTCAAAGGGCCAGAAGCGCATTCTGATTGAATTCTCAAGTCCAAATGTGAGGAGTGCCCTAACTCAACCCCCCGCCCCCAACTCTCTTACAAGAGCGAGTGCTGACCTCCCTCATAGATCGCCAAACCGTTTCACGCAGGCCACTTGCGAAGCACCATTATTGGAGGGTTTCTGAGTAATTTGTACGCCACTGCTGGGTGGGATGTTGTTCGTATCAACTACCTTGGCGACTGGGGAAAGCAGTACGGTATCCTTGCTATCGGCTTTGAGCGGTATGGCAACGAGGAAGCCCTGGCTCAGGATCCCATCAACCATCTCTTCGAGATCTACGTCAAGGTCAACAAAGAGATAGCCGAAGAGAAGGAAGAGAGTGAGAGATTACAGAAAGAAGGAAAAACAGCCGAAGCGCAAAACATTATTGGAAATGGCACCGACGAAAAAGCTCGCCGTTACTTCAAGTTGATGGTGGATGGCGATGAGAAAGCACTCGCTCTGTGGAAGCGATTCCGAGATCTCAGTATCAATCGATATAAGGAGACCTACAATCGACTAAATATTCAGTTTGACGAATACTCGGGCGAGAGTCAAGTGTCAGAACAGGCTATGAACGAAGCAGCCAAAGAGATGCTGGAGAAAGGTATCGCTGAGGAGTCGGACGGTGCACTCATTGTCGACTTCAGCAAACATGTGCCAGGCAAAGCCGGCAAGGCGCTAGAGAAACCCATCGTCCGACGAAAAGACGGCACTGCTCTCTACCTCACTCGTGACATTAGCGAGCTGCTGAACCGTGAAGAAAAATACCACTTCGATCACATGATCTACGTCATAGCTTCACAACAGGACCTCCATGTCAAGCAATTTTTTAAGATTGTTGAGCTGATGGGCCATAAAGAGATTGCTGCTAAGGTCCAGCACATCAACTTCGGGTTGGTCTTAGGCATGAGCACGCGAAAGGGTACTGTCAAGTTCTTGGACGATATCCTTCGGGATGTCGGCGACTACATGCACGACGTTATGCGGAAGAACCAGGACAAGTACCAGCAGGTGGAAGATCCCGATGCCGTTGCCGATGTCCTTGGCATTAGCGCGGTCATGTGTCAAGATATGGCAGGCAAGAGGTACATATTCCCCACCTCACTGAGCATTTTATACTTTATTGAAGCTGATGATTTTGTCTAGGATCAACAATTACCAATTCGATATGGCTGTCATGACCTCGTTCGAGGGTGACACGGGTCCTTATCTTCAATATGCCCACGCTCGGTTGTGCTCGATTACCCGCAAGGCTAATCTCAGCGAAGAAGAAATCGCATCAGCCGACTTATCCCTACTTACAGAGCCGCACGCTATCAACCTTGTACGGGTCTTGTCGCAATGGCCCGATGTTGTACAAAATACGCTTCGTACACTGTGAGATCTCGTGTTCTCGTCTTCGATGAGATATTGTCGCTAACACCATTACCAGTGAGCCTACGACAGTCTTGACCTACCTTTTCAAGATGACCCATATCTTAAGTTCGAGCTACGATCATCTTAGAATTGTGGGCTCAGAGCCTGGTCTTATGAAGTCTCGTATGGCTTTGTATGATACAGCACGAACAGTCCTTAATAATGGCATGCGCTTATTGGGACTTACGCCTGTTGAGAGGTAAGAGCTCTTGGACCCCTATTACATCCAATGTACCAGTGTACTTACCATTTGGCAGAATGTGAGGGCTCCGGCCTTATAGCATGCGATAATCTATCACACACCAAGAGTGAAAGAGCGTGACCGAGTCGCCGGGTCTGGACCTTGCAACTATATATTGGCTTCTAATCTTGGTAAATCGAAAGTCCGCAACATACGCCGGAGCTAAGCCCCCGACGCCACCATGTACGGAAAAAGTGAATGTTAGGTGTTACAAGGGGTTAGAGACAACCTGTCAGACACCGGTCCCTAGAATGAGGGATTCCGCAGCTGATAAGAACTATTTTGGTAGACAAATGAATAAGACGTGAGTCCGCCGCGGCTCCTGATATTAGGGCTGGCTGCTAATATTTGGCTTACAAAAAAGTCATAGCACGTGTGTTGGTACGATGTTAAAAAAATGCATATACTTGGCGGCTTTCATAATCCTTCTCAGACCACTCTTCGAGCGGACCCAAGTATCCGCTATTCTAGCTAGAACTATCTATTTCTTCACTTGCATCCTCGTGCTTCCTGCCGCATCTTGTCGCAAACCTTTCCCAATAAGGTAATCACAGGATCTCGATGTTTCTTGTACTATCGACGGAGGGACGGCGCATGGATTGCGCCGGACAGTGAATTCCAAGCTGGTCGTTCCGTTCAGCCTCGGTATCCATCTACTCACCAATAACCGAACAATATCGCGGTGTCAGCTTTGATTGGGCCGAGGTAATTCGAATTATTCATTGAGCCTCCTCAACCGGCGATAACGGCGCTGCTTCTCACGTGTGCATCCGCCAGCCCAACTTTATGCTTTCCAACGCCGAAACGTGCAGATAGCCGGATTTTCTACCCACGCCATAGTACTCAGGTCAACGCGATCGATTGCGGCGCGCTTGGCGAGAAGCATACTTTGAGCCGTAATCGTGACATCTCGATGAACGATAGTCAACCAGCTTCTGGTCTGAGAGTAGGACGTTCTTTCGACAGCCATTACAATCACGATGGGTCAAAGGCATATAATAAACTCAAACAAAGCCTTAGCAATCAAGTCCGCGACGCTGTTGATTGTCCAATTCTGTACATGCCTCGGCCTACACGCTCGACCAGCTAATCAATGGCTCAATCCAACTTTCTCATGATATAAAACGCAGGAATTGCCACCACCACCTATGTCATTTCGGCATAGGGGTCATTCTGATATAATCTGTAACTAGAATCGGCCTTCGCTCTTTCTTTCGCCGCGAAGGTGGCATTGGCCTCCCGGTATCATAACTAACAGCAACCTCCGCGGCGGCTGCAGAACGTTTCACAGCGACGGGCCAACCCTTGCGGACGCACCTGGACTTTGACGAGCAACTAAAATCGACTCGCTTTAAACTCTCGGGAAAAGCATGGGACCTTAGAATCCTAGTAAAGGCTTGGAAAGTCTCTCCGATAGGAAGACGCTTTGTTATCCGAGGTTATAGTTGGACGTTGACAGATTCTCGATTTAGCAACGCGAGCCGATAGTTCCTTAAGCCATGATTTCTTCGTATAGGATATTGCCACCGGCCAACGATAGATCCTTGAAGATATTTTTGCTTTATCTCGTGTGGCGTCGACGACATTATGATATCGAGAGCCTCGCAACCAGTCAAAGCCCAAGTGGCATTGTGTTGTTGCCGTCACATCGCAGTATTAGCATGAATTTCGATGCGTATCGAGAAACATCCTGCTCATATCCTGCTCATACCCTGGCCGTTCACCGATTCCGATCTAGCCTTGCTTTTTTTCATTGCTCTACAGGATCTTGAGAGCTGTGCATGCAGTAAACTTTCGTCGCTTTACCTCCGCCGGACCTGGCTTCGAGAGGATGCTTTCATAAGCGCGTCTAAAGGCAACGAAATCATAGTTCATATTATAAGGGGCATCCAATGCCACTAACTTCGGGCTCTACACTTTTTGATAGCCTTAGTGTATTCGTCATACGGTCCATCACTTCGGCGCATATGTCCGTAACTTAGCTCATCGGTCTGGTTACCATGGCAGTAATCCCCTTTCTGGCATTTGCAATCGTAGGACTTCTATACTATATCCTGCGATTGAAAATTGCTAGGGGCAAGATTCCTCCTGGTGCCCAACCTCTTCCAGGCCCCAAGTGTAAGTAACACTATATAATGAACCTATTATTGCCTTGTAGTCGAACCTCCTAAGCTATGTGTCGCTAACGGTAGCAGCATACCCAATTGTGGGCCGGATACACGATGTGCCTACGAAGGCATCGTGGATCAAATTTTACGAGTGGAGTAAAGAATATGGCCCAATATATCAGACCGAAACGTTTGGGACTGTCCATGTCTGGATATCGTCAGAACGGATTGCCCACGACCTCTTATCTAGGCGCGCCGCCATTTACTCGGACCGCCCTCAGATCCCTAATTTGCCCGACAACCGAACGAAAGGGGAGTACCTAGCGTTGACAGGTCGCAATAGTACGTTTCCTCCAGCACTAGCTCAAGAGGAAGGCGACTTATGCTTATGAAGTATATAGATACATGGAAACGACAGCGCAAGCTAGCTCAGCAATTGATGACGGCCAATGCGTCGTTACACAATTATCCGACGAAAGAGCGCAATCGCTTCCTCTATCTCATGTCGGTCGATCCGTCGCAGTACCGCGAATACATTGAGCAGTTTACGTCTCGGACAGTAGCCCGATTGACATGGGGTAGCCCGCACTCCGCAGATCGGCTCCGTGTCACGACCGCCGGGCTCCTCGTAACGATCTCGCCGGCGGGAGCGTTGCCCAATCTGATTTCGTGGTTGATGTACCTCCCGACCTTTCTGAGCCCCTGGAAAAGGGAAGAAAAGGCCCGTCACGACATGGAGGCCCAGCTTTTGAAGGACAATGTCCAATACGCGCACGATCGTATTAATGACGGAACTGTCGAGCCGAGCTTCATCCGCACGTTTATCGAGAACACGCGGCTCCCCGGCAGCAAGTTGGAGAGCACCAATGAGGTCGAGGCCTCGTATGTCATCGGGCAAATGGCCATCGCCGGGGCGTTGACCATTGGCAGCCCTATTCAGAGCTTCATATTAGCGATGCTGCATTACCCCGATTGGCAGAGGAAGCTCCAGGACGAGATCGACAGGGTCTGCTATGGCGCCTGCCCTCAGTGGGAGGACCGGGAAAAATTACCGATGCTGCGCGCCGTTGTCAAAGAAGTGATTCGGTGGAGGCCCCCTGTTCCGACAGGTATGTCAACGATTTAGCAACAACGTAGGACAACTGGGGGATGATTATGTTCATCCCGTCACAAGATTGCGAGCGGTGCTGACATGCAGAATCTAGGGATCCCTCATGCCATCGAACAAGACGACGTATATAATGGTTACTTCATCCCCGCTGGCGCCACTATTCACGCTTTGGAATGGTAATTAAGTCCAGGCGCTTTTTAGTTCTCGCTTCTCTCCTTCAAAATTCTAGTTGCCTAACTTGAGTTTAGGGCCATGACGAGGGACGAAACCACGTACCCCGACGCCGACGCCTTCAACCCGGCGCGCTGGCTCGAGCCGAAGTACCCGACGTACAGGGAGCCGCTGACGGAACACCCCAAGCTCAACGGGTTCAGCCAGTTCGGCTTCGGGCGGCGCACGTGCCAGGGGATCCCGCTCGTCGAGCAGGACCTGTACCTCGCCATGGGCGGCATGGCGTGGGCTTTCGATATAAGGAAGAAGAAGCGCCTCGACGGCAGCGAGGTGCCCGTTCACTGGAACGATTTCACGCCGCTGCTCATCGCGAAGCCTATGCCGTTTGAGTTCGACGCTGTCGTGCGCGGGGGCGAGGAGAGGAGGGTTCTGCTGAGGCAGATGTGGGAGGAGGGGAAGGGGGAGGAGTAAGTTGCTTTTTCTTTTTTGGCGATGATAATAATCACTTCGTTGATTCTATCTTTTCGTCTTTCTTTCTCCCGTTGCTCTTATTCAGGACTCTTTCATCGTCTAAAGACTATACCCTCCGCGACATCTATGCAGATCGAATCTCGGTAATAGCAGGTTACAGATTGGCTAACCACTGAGCGTTTACAGTGATATACAAAAAGAAAACCAACTACTACCGCCGAAGCTGCGGCAGAATATATATTCTAGGGAGAACGACGTGACGAGGGAAAAAGTCGTCGTCGACGCGCACTCACTTATAGTTGACGACGCGCTAAGTGATCGGGGCAGCGATACCAGCGGCCCGACGCATTCTACTGTTGAATCACTGGTCTCGTTGGGGCACCACTCTGATTTTGATACGGATGAGCCTGGTCTGTTTGTTTTGAATGAGAATGAGTTTGAAGAACCGACGTAGCTAGCTAGCTAGGTAGCTAGCTGCGCTTTGGGTGTTGTGCACGGTTTTCATTGCGTTTAATGTCATGGAGGTATTGGGGCCCTAATTCTCTTAAAGGGCATTATCTCTTAAGGGTCTCTTAGGATAAGGTCAGTTTCATTGCTGGCGAAATAGGGGGAATAGGGGGAATGGGGGGATATGGTTAAGCACATAGGGGATACGGTTGATTAGGCGAGCAGGATTTGTCTGATTTTACATGCTCCCCGCGAAAAAACGCATTTGAAGCAAAGGTTATCATAATTGTTGTCCGAGTCGACGGACGGATGGGCAGGCGGGCATTCTACGAGGGCATATTCATGTATATTGAATACTTTTCTTGGGGTTTCGGGTTTACGACAAATTCGCATCTCATGACAATAGCAAGATTCAATATTTTCTACTGACATTCATTGCCTGCTACTTTGCCATGTGCTGTATGTTATAGACAAGACGGGTTGCAGACAGACAAGACTAAGCTTACTCTAGTCAACGTCCTCAAGCTTCCAGTAGGAGACGACGATGTCTATTTGTTACTTTGGTCGGCGTGAAAAGTGGCAATTGCTATACTAATGATCTACGGGTTACTTCTCAGAGGTGGAAAAATCTGATTGATTACCCTCAGTATCATGTGACGCCACGCAGGCTACGAAAAGTAGGCCTCTCGGTAAGACGCATCTACTGAGTCGGATTTGCTTTGTATAGGATACCTACCGCGCAGCACTACTCACCGGTTTCCGGCTTCACATGTTCGCCTTGAGATGATGCCACAGCCATTCATGCAACCGGTGTTCTATCATCGGCTCCACGCTGTAGAACCTGCATCAGAAAAAGGTCACACGTGAAACATTGTGCATATGGAACTAACCATTCTTAGGCCTCGCTAATGTTGAGACTAGAGTCTTGCTGTAGGACTTGAAAGACACTCTGAGGGCTATCAACCATGCAGTTGACTTTCCATCGAGGAAGAAGGGGCGCACATGCCAGATAGCAGATGCGGATATGATGGCCCCGATATGTAGTCATAGTCATAGTAGTTAATATGATTCGGGGATAATAAGCCGCTCTTCTATACCATCTAGGATAGTAGCTAAGATCTGGATCGCGCATATCTCGTAATCCTTCCCTCGACCGGAACTGAGGTCTTCTTTCTTGCTAGAGAGGTACTTATCGTCAACGGAACCCCTGATCATCACGTCTGACTTTTGAAGTGTTCGAACTGGCTGTCCCCTGACCTATTACATCGGCGTGAGATCTCACCTCTTCAACTGCATTTTCCGTCGCCACGTATCTGTTCCGGAGCTTTTGTGCCGAGAAGCTCTAGACAGACTTGAATGATCGTGAAATAACGGGAAAGTCATAGACCATTTCGCACACATGATGTAGGATAACCTGCGATTCTCTCCCAATACCTGTTTTTCAATCACTCGTAGGGTCACGAGGTGGCATTTAAGCAAATAGGATGCCATCCTAGATGAGTTGAACGTGTGTCTACCAAGTAGTTAAGGAGAATGGATGATCCAATGCGAGTTGGAAGCATCAATTGGGTTTACTAGGAAAACTGTACCTGGGACCCATCGTTCTGTTCCTGCTTGGATCAAACTGCGCTGCACATATAGAACGGCGTGACATGAGAATGAGCGATCACTTGTCACTGGAGAAGGACAACAGGAATAGATGAGTGGAATATACTTCTGTTTTACATAATGCTGCATGCATTGCGTGATAATATCTAGGTGTTATGTAAAAAAAGGGACCGGCCCATGCTGCTTATTTAATCTTGCCTTTCTCTCTCTCGCGCCCGCCTTTTTTGCCTGCCGTCTACCCGAGAGCTTTTGCCACTTGCGAGGGTTTCCCGTCTATTTTGCCTATACTTTTGGTTCCTGCCTTGATCGATGCACATGACTTAGTTTACATAATACATAGTACATGCTTCCGGCTGAAAGAAGCCCAGAGCCTACTATCCACCCTTGTCTAAATGCATGCGCTCTGCTACCAATGCTGTTATATATGAAGAAATGAAGTCTAACCCCAGATTTTTGAAGCGCCCGCTATGATTCCATCTTCCGTCTAAACCTGTCTCCCTGTCTAATATGCACGTCTGCGTGTTCACACCTTGTTAGCTTCTTTGGGATTGTTGACCAGCACAGTCCCATGAGAAGTGCTCTTGGCCTCGTTGTAGCAGTTATTGTCATCGTCGTTTCATACACGCCGATGATATAACAATGTCATCGCTATGTGAATAAATCGCGAGATAACCCAATACTGAGAGTCCCGACTTACCTGCCGATCCAGTACGCGGGGCTCAACTCCTGTCGAGCGATGGCCTCGGCGATCTCGGCATCACTCATGCTCTCCTGCCCATTGAGCGCGTACCACGGCGCCGCCTCGTCGGGGAACAGGTAGTACATCTCGCCCATGGGCACGGCAGGCGAGAACGCCAGCGCAACTCCCATAGTCCCGAGCGAGCCCGTCCACATCTGCCGCAGCTGCAGCCAGAGCAGCTCGCGCTGGGCCGCGCTCAGAGACCGCGCGAGGTAGAAGACGGGCGTGTACGTCTTGTCGGAGCGCGGCGTGAACTTGGCGCGGAACGAGCGCTCCGCCGTCATCGTGCCAGTCCCCGTCCCGTCGTCGAGCGGGCGGAGGTGCTTCCCGTTGAGCGAGAAGTAGTCCATGCAGCTGCCGCACGGCTTCGAGGACAGCAGCATCGCGTCCACGAGCGGGTACGCTCCGGGGGAGTCGAAGCTCTGGAAGTACGCTAGCAGCAGGTTCTCCTCGGCGTGGTGGCCCTGCGGCGTCGTGTGCGCTGCCGTCCAGAGGTCTGTCTCGCCGTTGCTGAAGAGTAGGGAGGTGACCAGGTCTAGGTGGTAGTCGCCGCTCGTGCGCAGGCCGCTGCGCACGTATTGGAGGAGGGATATCACGCGGGCTAGGTGTCGGTTCGAGAGGGTCACGGCGTTGCCGCTTCTGTCTCTTATGCGGAATGTGGGGAGTTCGATGAAGATGAATTGAGGCATGATGTGGGTTGTGTATTTGCGATGTCGTTTCTGTTATTATTTCTCGGTTGCTGTTGTTGCCGCTGTCCTTCTCTTCTTCCTTGGATTTTTGTTTGAAAGGGGTGGTGGCTAAATAGGGATGAAAAGATGTTCTGACGACACCTTTTGCTTGATTGGTTGATTTTGAATTCTTCTTTTTCTTTCTTATATTGTCAGATTGAGAGATGCGTGTCTCAGCCGAAGAAGCTATTCGCAGATTCAATTCCAGGTATAGTATCTAATGAAACGTGGGTTTAGTTGTAAGTTGCTAATTATTTGTTGATCAATAACAGCAACATCGTCTTATATGTGTTTCTTCGACGATAGCGTCGTGTCGGCTGCCTCCAGAGAGCAATAAGAGACCAAATGATGATGCTTCTTTCGCTTGGAGCTTCTTCTCTCAGCGTCGTGTTTACTACATCATCCACAAAATTAGGTGCGGCAAGAGCTTGGGAATATCCTTTTGAATGACTGCTGACTTCGTGTCTAAATTTGACAAGACGGAAACTGTGTTTCAGAAGAGAACTGCCAATGCGGAAAGAAGAGCGCACTCTGGGATTCCATGATATGATAGGCTACGGGTATATCTTCGAACTTTCTACGCGAGTTCCCAAAGATCCGTGGGGCTCCCCGGTAGAACACATGGCTTACCCGTTCCTGGCTGACTGCGTGTAGCGTCAAGAGTTCTATGGGATCGACAGCGAGATGAGGCTCAGTGACCCAGATTGTCGGGCTTGAGGCTATAGGGCTGAAGGAACCGGCCCGTTAACCGCGTACTCCATACTCACGTCATGGGGGATGAGGGAGTCCCATCTTAAACACCTAATAGCAACGTCGCAGTTCGCTAAGAGTTCTTACTATTAGTGTGAAATACGAAACTTCAAAAGTACAGACACGTCGAATATAGTTTTTCTAATTCTACTATGGAGGAATCGGACCGTTGTTGAAACCTGCGGGGCAGTGTTCACGCCGGTAGGCTAATACGGGCATCATTTTCAGCTCTCATGGACCGGAAATTCATTCAAGATAGATCCGTGACCGATTCAAGGAAATAGCGGCCTGGCTCGACTTGACCTATCAAGCGGAAGCTACTCAGGCCAAGACTCGCGCTGAAGGAGAGAAAGAATGGTCTGTAGGATTCGGAGCTACGGGCTGGCGGAAGCTTCTTTGAACACATTTTTAGATGGTGTTTTAAAATAAAACATATTCTGCATTTTCCTATTGCATGGCTTCTAGGGGTGTAGTCTACTATTATTGGGTCATTGGCCTGTGCTAGCCAAACTACCGTCAGCTGTTCAAGGTCCTTCTTTCGTGTTTAACGCATTTCAGATCCGGATAAGCCTTTTTCAACTCCATATCGAACTATCGTCATGCTTGTAGGCCCTCAACCTGCTGATGTCATCATCCATCCTACTGGTATGTGCGGCACATTTGCTGACTTCGCGCAACGTGCGATGACAGCCAATCATTCGTTTGCCAAGAGAGGCTTGGCCAATGATGATGCCAAATCCAGACCTCGCATCGCCTATTTTGGATACAACATTACGGTCGCTGATTGGCTGTATCATAACAATTAACTGATGCTTGATTGGTGGTATGAATGAAAGTGGAAAATAGGTTGAAAGTTCACCCTCAGGTGAAAACTCATAGCGATGATTATTGTCGATTGTCAGCGGCAATGAAGTGGACTTCGCGGGAGTGTTGAGTCATCGCCAGTATCGTGACGGGCTTTAAACACGAGGTATGCCACGGAATGCCCAGCTACGGTCAAGTTAGTAAATGTCGGCTACTTTGACGGGTAGCACACCCAGATCTGAAGGGATACATGATTAATTGAAGTTGTTAAGGACTCAAAGGCTATCAATCATAGTAGTCGGAGGTCAATAGCGGCCGCTTACCTATAGAAGCCTAATAACCACTTTTTGAGTGATAGACGCCGATCAGGTTGGATTTCACGCCATGGTCGTACTGGCCACGGTGTTGTCCGAGAGTCTGCCTTGCTAATATTAAGATAGGACGAAATTGGACAGCGATACCCATTCACCGGATTCTGATAGCCTAGGAATTGTTTGATCGGCGTTGAACATGTTGAACATTACCCGCGATGAAATGGTAGGACGGATCAGTCAGGAGGTCACGTAGGAGGAACTCAAAAAGAATTAGTTCAAGATGTAAGGCCTGTGTTATCGAAGATGGCCCAATAACATTGACACTATTAAAACGGGTAAAACCCAAATATAGTCGGTACGCGCACTCAATATTGTTATTTTTTGATATCTTTTGCCTTTGCTATTTCTTTTGGCGTGAGGAATACGAGACAGAGATGTAGGATGAGATCCAGAAAGCAGGAAAGAGAGGACGAACAGCAAGCATCCTTAACTGGAGGCTTACCAAGCAACACTATTTACACTGTCCTCGACAATATCATCCGCAACTGGGAGTTGAAATGGCGGAAGCCGAGATTGCTTACCCTGAGACACAAGGCGCCGGCGATGAGGCGTGAGCTTTTACGAAGCAACAGACTTGAGGAACGAATCAGCGAGATGCGGGAAATTGTGGTGAAATCAGGTCCGCGGTACAAAGAATGTGAACTCTCCTGCAGTGTAGTGAGCCTCCTGTGTTCTATCACGGTCTCCGAGCTCCTACCGACCACCCCAGTAGTGTACCATGAAAAGAACTCGGTTACTCGTTTTAATCTCGCCTAAGAAATCTTCCATCCCAAGTCAGCTCTCATCTTCGCGATCCACGTTACTCGTATCAACCTAGCCGTCTACACCTACTATGTCATACTGGTCGCTTAGTACATCTTTGCTTCTGAACACGGTTCCATCTGCGTCTGACCAATCCAAAGATCATTTCAATAGAGTCGCCAATGTGTGATGATCTGTATCTATTGCCCCTTTTACTACTCTGATAAACGGTCGGTGGCAATCACCTGTCTTCTGAGCCCCGCTGGCTAGTAAAAGCGCCAACATATCGAGCCATCCACGCTCTATAGCTCCTTCAGGGGTGGCTCTCCTCCCTTTACTGGAGGTGCATTGACTTGGGCACCAAGATCGAGTAGACCTTTGGCTATTTCGAGGGGGCTCTTTACAGCTGCCAACTTGTTGCGCTACTGTGGATACGCGCTCAGCTAATGGAAGTGTACCAGTGCACTCTCCAGTCATGGGATCTCCTGGGATGAATTCAGAAGCTCTATTGGTCTAAGTTCTAGATACCGTACATAAGAAAAATAGCTGATATTTATATGCGAGCGGGTGGATCTATATTCACCCGAGCCAAGGGCTCTTGTGACCCACAGTAGTGTGACACAACTGCAATGCTGTTGCCCCATGATGAAATGCCGGTGGAGAGGTGATATTCACCCCGGCTTCGACACGGCGGTGTGCCATTTCTGCATCGCCAAACTCTAGCGCCAGCTGGAGAAAGGAGTAGCTATACTTCACCTTATGCTCATTCACCTCCATAGCGGCTCTCAGGGGCTTTCAGGGGGCATTGCCCACTCATTCTGTGCTGTGGTGCTTGATGGTCACTGCTAGGGGCTTTGAATGGTAGTTATTACCACCTATGTATCCCCGGCTGCGGAATACTTTTCAACTACTATTATAATAGCATATACCTTTCAAAGCGTGTTCTAGCTGACGAGTTCTGTGGTATTGCGAAAGGTATCATTGCGATAAGGTTGAAGGTTACTATTTGTCAGACTTAACGAATAGGCTATCTTAGAAGGCGTACGTGCTTCCACCTACCTTCGTGCGGGTCAAAGGCTGCGAAACCACATATAAAAGAATGGTCTGTTAGGTATACCTAGGTAGCTATAACGCGTTCTACAAAGTTAGCGATGTCCTTCAGGGGGCGACTAAATTGAAATGCAGCTAAGTGGGTTTCCGGCCAACTCGGTGAAGAGACTCGGCCAACGTAGTATGGAAATGAAAGCTTCTATATAGGGAGAATTGAGGCCCGACTTAGAAATGTCAGAAGACGATACATCATATTGGACCAGCCGCCGAGATGTGCTGCACCCACTGAGTTGTTACAGATTCTGATCTACGAGCTACCTACCATGACATATGAATGGTCAACCCAGAGTTTGAAAGCTCCACTACCGCCTTATCTTTCATTCCATATTCTATATCATGACGTTGACCTTGCATACCTGAAGAAGCTAGGTATAGGGGAAACACCGCTCGACCCGATGGAACACTAGGTACACAATCTTTGTGACAATCATCAGAACCTAAAGGCCACGCAACGGCGCAAACGGTGTACCTCCAGGGGCCCGATGTGAGCTTAAGTGCCTGCCTAATGGATATGGCCGAAACCCGGAATTGAGGAGGCCAAATCGCATTATGAATCCCCTCCATTATGATCTGCGGCGCCCAGAATCCGGATAGCCACGGTAACACTGGATGCTAGTGTTTCGTACGTGTAGATAAACTGACTGCTTGCGGGATGTAAAAATCAGAGCGCCAAAGATCGCGGCGGTGAAGGTATTCCTATTTGTTTACAATAGAATCTGAAAGCTCTCTCTCTCAAGCCACTTTAGCCTAGAGACGACTGCCTTCAGGTATATAAAAACCACATCCGTCGCATCTTATACTGAGATATACACAGCGTAAACCCTATCCCCTTCATCTCTACTTTGAACAGATCTCATACCGTTCTCCTTGAGCTGGAGCATCATGGGCCTCACAGATGGACTTCTAGGCCCTGTCCTGGGGGGCATGCTAGGCTTTTTAGGGGCTACTGTACCCGCAGTCATAGCTTTTGTTCATGCTCGGTCGAATAGGTTAAGACCGAGGGACGAGGAGCGTATCTGTTAGTTAAACATCCCTATCGTCTTTACACCAATTCAATCTCGACATCATCCCCTGATATTTTCATTCTAGGTATACTTATCATCATTCTAGGTCCTCACAACTATGAGCTGGGTTATATGCCTAATTATCACGATTTCTATCACCGAGATCTCAGCAACACCGCGTACCACATGCATTATGCCCTTGATTTATGATCTGCGTCAATTAATCGAGTACTGCAGGGTTTTCGAAGATGAGCTAGGAAATCTGATCAAGTCTCATAACTTTTCGACGACTGACTTTGGGCTCCCGAAAGTGAATGTTTCTAGAAGCCATGGACCACGACCCCATACATTAGACATATTAAACCAAGAGAGCCCACCCACCAGCCTAAGCTCGAATCAATTCATCGTTAGAATCGGGGCCATCACTAGTTAGTGCCGGAAAGAGATATACGGATATTGAAGCTGTGTAGTAAGACTTATGTTGACCCTGCTTACACTCATATACGACCCTCTACACCATCCAGGTCTAGGTGGCATTTAGAGAAAGAATGGACAACATGACCCTGCCTGTCGCCCACTGTGTGTCATACATAAGATTAAGAAGAAGAATAAGAATTCGAACCCTGAGTTGCCTACCAACTTTATACATTATACCCGCAAAGGAAACATTAAGTAGAGTCCCGTTACCTCGAGAGCTATCATTAGTGTTTAGCGCACCTTTGGCGCTACGGAACAACAAAAGCTAAGCTTAGAGCTACTTAGCCTGCCTGGCGATTTGATGCCCACATAAGCCTCATTCACGATCCTCCAGCACCAGTCCACATGGAGTATGGGGCCGGTTAGTCCCGCTGACCTTACTCTTAGCACCCCACTAGGTCCCTAACAGTAGAATGAGCTGTCGGGTCCTGTTGGTTTGTATACATAACGGTCCGACACAGCCACTCTTTCCATTATTTGAAATCCGATGCCTTTTTACGTTCCCCGAACTAACAATTGCTAAATTCTCTCCTGACTTGAAGTTTTGTCCTCATCGAAGCCTCTGAGTACCCCGATCAGATTTCGTACACCAACATCATGGTGGACCAAAACCAATCTTCTCAGCAGGGGCTTGTGGTTATCCACGCGGCTCTGTTTCGTATGGGCACAACGTCTCTCGCCAAAGCCTACAGGACTTTAGGCTATACAGTCCACCATGGGGTCGATGACATTCGTGGCAACCCATGGGATCTCCTAGAGAAAGCAGCTGAGGCTACTTGGCCTTCGATACCCGGAGCGGCACAAAGGCAGCCATACACACGAGAAGACTGGGATACTCTGTGGGGCTCTAAATACGGCATAGTCACTGACTTGGCCTCACCTTTCGTCCCTCAGCTCATAAAAGCCTATCCCAATGCAAAAGTAATTGTCGTCCAGCGAGACTTTGATTCCTGGTGGCCCAGTTTCAGATCACAGCTCTTGACCACGCTGTTCTCCTCTTCTCCCCTGGTCGGCATTGGACTTTTTCTCGACTGGCACATCAACGGTGTTCGTGCTGGCTATGCGATGCGCAAAGTCCACTTTGGGTTCTTCGGAGCCAGGAACCTCGAAGAAATCGAGGCCAACGCGCGCGAGACGTACGACAGGTACTTCGAGACGGTGAGGCAGATGGTCCCCCCTGAGAGGAGACTCGAGTATAAGCTGGACGACGGATGGGAACTGTTGTGTGCGTTTCTCGGAAAGGACGTCCCCGACGTTCCTTTTCCACGATTAAACGTTAGGAGGAGGCGGTCCGAAGGAGCATCAGCGCGGCGGAACGAGAGACTCAGGAGAACAATCATAAGGGTGGTGCCATGGGTTTTGGCGCTTCTAGGCGTTGTAGCGGCCATCTGGTACAATACATCCCTAAAATAACAACCGCTGTGCTCCAGTCTTAGATGTGAAAACTTCTGGCGATAGTGTCGTTAGAGAAAAAGCTAAGTTTCGTGGAAAATTCATGTAAAAAGGGTTGAAAATTGTAGGCCGATGGCCAATATACGTCACAAGCATAGCAGTCGGGCATCATATAAGTAAGTAGCTATAGTTCAACCTCCCCAGTGTCCTGCCTTATCAAGCTGCTCAGTCTGGATAAAACAGTAAAAGTCGATCTACGAAGCGAATAGGTCTATCAATTCCCGCCCTCGTTCTTAAGAGCCCTTCATAGAAATTGTGATGTCACTTCAAACCCCTTTATCTTTTCTTTGCTTTATAGTAATTAACCCCTTGCCCGGCCGCTGCACCGTCGAGGTCATTAAAAGGCTAGCTACCTGAACATCTCAAAAGTCGAGAAAGAGAGTGCGTACCGAATGAGTTTGCCCGAAACATAGGGTCGCTGTACCAGCAGTTCGTACCCTCACCTTATAGCCGAAGCATTAGCGTTTTCTAACACCCCTCCACTAGAGACCGGCGTCATAACGCCGCCCTTCATCTCCTTTAGAAGCCCAGGATCTCTCGCTTATAGGGACGGGACGATGTTGCTGTCATCATCCACGCCTGCCTCTACCACGTATTCCACCTCCCTCGTAGTTCTGACCGACGGTCTGCCGCGAACTCGTTGCGGCCTGCGCCAGCATCCATAGCGGCAAGTTGCCTTTTTTCATGAAATCAGTGAATATCGTGAGCCTGAGATCTACGTAAGCGACGCCCTAGTCGAACACCGACGGGCTGTTGAGAAGAACATAGCGTTCTACGTCGCGTCGCAATAGTCTCCTCCAAAGGTGCCGGCGCATGGTGCGTTTAAGTTTCAGTAAAGATCTGCTTGAAGGTCACGTTGGTTGATCGGTTGTTTCATACTACAGCATAGTGCCCTGTCAAAATCCTTCATTGTATTGTTAATTTCCAAATCTTTAACTCCCCATTAGCGACTTTATCGGCAAGTTCACCATCTGATATGCCTAGGACATAGCAAGCCCCCACATGTTCTAAATATGTCTGGCCTCTCGGTTTTGCAGCTTTTCTCAAGAGCACCGGAAGTGAACATGGGTGAACGGCACACACGCAGTCTCCTGGTTTCATACCAGGCGGCCCTATTCCTAAATATCCCGTTCTAGTTGTGAATAAACATTTCTCCGCCAGGCTCCCCAGCAATTCGTGGAACTCTTCCATGACTACGAAGGTGCTTAGTGAGCTATTGTTCACATCCATCACGTGGAGCGAATCAGGATCAAAACACGATTGTAAATAGTCGCTTAGTGCCATGCCGACCGGTAAGCCGAGTCGTCTCCGTGCGCCTTTTTCCTCTTCATCCGTAAGTCCAGACTCTAAACGTAAGGAGTACCAAGCCACGGAAGAAAGTCCTGGGACGGAGTGATGCCTAGCGCCTTTTTTCCCACTGTGCCTTTCTCTCCAATCCAGAACATCTAGCAGAGCTTTTAGAGGTCGTCTGCCAGCAATATCTTCAGTTAATTGTCCATATCGCGATTCCTGTTCGGGAGTGAATGCCGAGCACGAGGACCCGAAAAACTCAGCAAGATAATCGATACACAGCTTCGCAAAAGCATTTTTATTGTGCTTTTCGTTGCCAACAATAAAATTGAGATGCTTAACAAGCTCGACTCGACCGCATATCACTCCGTCGACACAGAGTATGTTCTCGGGCAACACTTCAGCCTCAGAAACTAGGCTATCGCTGAGTATCGACATTGATTTCTTGACCAGAAAATCCGAGGCTCTACTATTGTGGAGTTTGCTAAGATTCGGCAGCCACGACGGAAGGTCGTGTTCATCTGTCATGTTAAGACCCCGGCCCGAAATTAGTAAGTATAGGTCCCATTCTCTAGCCATACCACCGGAAAGAGCGTTTAGGTAGACTTCTTTCACGGGCTTTCCATAGTCTGGATTGATATTATGACGTGTAAATATTCCTAGGATGGCATAAACGCAGTCGTGAGGCCGGCTTGCCGAACAAGTAAGCGCTATTATGCATGCGAAACAAAAGATAGATGACCAATAAGCCACAGCTATAGGCACGTTTTGCGCCACGCCCCGTAAATTATCTACCCCTTGAGTAGGGAGCGTGTAGTGTCCTACTAATTCGGATAGGACTTCCCAGTTCAGCTTTTCTAATGACTGAGGTCCGTCGGACTTGGGATAGGGTGTCTTGCCAATAGACTTAAGGAGTTGGGTGAACATCCTGAGTTCATGGAAGGTAGCAGACGCGTTCCCACATATGAACCAGTGATTCCAGGGTGATCTGACCAGCGCCATCTCTTGTACGATCCATATCCTTTCCCAGTACACATTTGTCCTGAGAGCGCGAATAGATGCCCACTCCATTGGTGGTCGGCTCTTATCCTTGATTGGAGAGGGTAGAGTAGAGTTCAGCCAACGGAAACCAGAATATGTTCTTTCTGCATTCATTGGAAAGTATGAGGGATATGGCTTCGCGTCAATAACAGGCGCGATGTCATGAATGATTTCGAGAGCCTTCTCAACATAGCGAGAATTGTGAGTGCCAAGCCATGAAAGAACCGACGTCGCACTGCTATATATTTTGCTCATGAGGGCTACTTGGTGATTCCTTTCCGAAATACCATTCTCGTCTTGGTTGATACAGATGGCGTCGACCCACAGGTATTGTAGGTCCTTCGTTTCCTGATTTTGAGGAAACCCGTGTCTCCTAAAGTGTCGCAATGCAGAGGTAAGATTGGTGGTGACAGGTAAATTGATTCCATTAACTTTAACTTGTTCGGTGATTTTGGGATCTCCCCATACATAAGATAGCGCCGCATAGCGAGTATCTTGAGACAATTCTATCGTCTTCAATTGACAAGAGACTTGTTCGTTATCGGTGTGCTCGAATGGTAGGATCTTGATGAGTCTGATTTGGGGTCGCGTATGATCAAGAGGGAAGTAGAGAACTGGCTGTGGACTGCATCTGTCATCACTAGCGATCGCAGTCATTGCTCAAAGGAGGTCTTGGTAAAAGGTTCAAGTCAATA
This sequence comes from Xylaria sp. FL0933, assembly GCA_022578765.1. Taxonomy (NCBI): domain Eukaryota; kingdom Fungi; phylum Ascomycota; class Sordariomycetes; order Xylariales; family Xylariaceae; genus Xylaria; species Xylaria sp. FL0933. The sequence continues at coordinate 213,638 of MU389756.1, forward strand.
AGTACATCATTCGTTAATTGTAGCTGGGGGTTTCTCTGCTTAAACTGGGTAAGGAGAAGGAAATAAATATACTGTTTGAAAGGGGGTCAAGAGACCAAGAAAGAAATAAAAACTGCACAGGGCAGAGTAGTGGCCACTCCAATTAGATCTTGGGTTGGCTGTAATTAGTGACTCTCATCGGGCGTGGGCTCCTGTCCCAACACAGCCACATATCATCAGCTACCATAGCTTTGCCAAAGTCCTAAGGCAGAATCTGTCTCCAAGCCCCTCCAAAATCAGCCTAGGTTATTGCAGAAACCCCTAGCCTAAATTCTTCTGTCGAACGTTTGCCAACTCGAGCAAATGTACCTAGCGTTATATCCCCATTTCATACTTGGGAAATTTCTGTAAACCCCCTTATTTATTTCGCTTAATAATCAGAGAGCACAGCCAAGTAGCGTGAACCAGGCATTCTGGCAACGACCCATCCTTTTACAGACACAAATTAAACCCCAGAGCCTTTTCTGTGTTTGGAGTATTCCACACTATACCCCACAGTCTTCTGAATCCCCGTCTGGGTATCTGTATCCTCAGGAGGCGGGAGTGTTGGAGAGAAGGCGTCGCCTTTGCGGATATTCGTCAGGTTGATGCCGTCTTGATACTCGATTCTAAGCCACCTGCCCCCTTCATCGCTCGACTGCTGACGACTGCCGTATGATTTCAGAATACCGCTGCCAAGCGTGACCTTTGGGCCAGCCCTGTCTCTTGAGGCGCTTGATGCGGGCATGATCTTGGGGAAAACTTTGACGAGGAGAGGCCGGATTTGCGGTAGACATGCGCATATGATAGCCACATTCATTTCGATTACTGTCCACATCGTCGAGGCGACATCGTATAGGGGGTCTCGGCTTTTCGCTTGAAGATTGAGGGTTGTGGCCCTAAGACAAGAGGTGATTACGACACTAGTGAGTGATTAGCGAAAGAAGTGGCGCGTAGAATATCATGGGTCGGCTCACAAGGCACCGAGCGTAAATACAAAAAATAATGCAGCCTTCTGTACACGAGGGATTTGGAGTGAATAAACGAGTGGCATCGGGATTGTGAGGATGATGATGTCGGATGCGATGGAAAAGCCGGCATTTGCAAACCAGAAATGCCCGTTGTTGATGCACACTTTGTCGGTAATGGTCTTGTCGAATGCTGCTGCGACGGGGATGCACTGGAATATTGTTGCTGTAATCACGGCGACGCAATATAAGGCAACGAAAGTGAGGACGATGAGGCAAGTTCGCCTAAACCACTTGACGCCGGTGAAGATGCGCAGGTACAGTAACAGAATCGAGGATTTGGTGAGGTTTATAGACGTCTTGTATGTAATCTGTGTCAGGTAAAAGGACTATGAAGACGGTCAGCGCTGTTTTAATGATGACCTTATTGTAAAACGTATTTGTACTCACTTTGAAAGCCTCGTATCTTTCATGTTCTGTCAAACTTGCCGCATGTTTTCCGTAACCGTAATAGCAACCCCATACATTCAAAACGTCTGTTGCTACCGCGAAGGCCTGGAGACCGTTCACCACAGCGATTAGATTTATGGTTCTCGGCGCAAACGGGCTTCGAGTATACTTACGAGGGATACTAGGATTGTATAGTCATCTGCCCCTAACCGTCCACCTGATCTCTGTCTTGACCAAATTCTTGTGCCCACCACTATAGGACATAGGAACGCGAAGATCCAGGCGGGGATGAATATTATAGGACCATTATCGCCTGATAGGGCATTGACCTCTGCTCCTCGGACCTGATGTATTATTGCCATATTGTCTGGCACTTGGAGTTTCTGTTTGTAGGCTGACGTTCAGCTACAATATGAACCCCAATGCAAGATATCGAATAAGGGTATTCTCTTCAAGAGAACAGAAGCCACAACCGCCTAACCGATGTTGACTAGGCACGAAATAGACTGGGTAATGTTTAATTGAAATCGGAGATCGAGTTCCCCTCAGACCATATGCAGCGATACTATCCGGGGCCAGAAGAACACAGGCTTCTCAAGTTTTTATCATCGAGTCGTAACAACAGTTGAGTGAAGCCATGGGACTGAGATATGGCGGAAATGGACAGTATTTCGTCAGTGCTGAATGAGGTGGGAAAGATAATGATGGCAGTGAATACACTAGCTGGGGTGTCTGCGAGCCAAGATGCAATCTTCGATGTCGGTCAACGTATAGGCTTATTTACCGATGCCGTTATTTATCTTGTCTCATCAACCCTACTGGAAACTACCTAGCGTAGTCACGAATCCATCAGACAGGGATAGCTTTCTCCAGGAAACTGGTAGGTCGAGTGAAGATAAAAGAGCAAGAAATATAAGTTTTATCGGAGGGGTTGATAAAGTATAGAAAGTCATCAACGCCAGCGCTGTCCCGGGCCCAATCTGAAGGGCTATCGTGCGAATAAGCGTAATTAATCTTTGAATCAGTTATATTCGAAATGAATTCCGGGTAATGAATAGGTTCTCGCTACTGTTAGAACGTTGTCACTTGATTTTCGTCCATCTATGATGGGACGGGACACGGCAAGCAACTCTCCTCAACTGCAAGAATTCGCCCGGCCACGCTCTCCTACTCTTAGTGAAATCATCTCACCCCTTACCTCCTATGCTCTACTATACTATAATCTATAGTGAGACCAGATGGAAGCTAACCGGCTGGCTACATCATTTCAGGCCAAGTCAATTGTATGATCTCGGAAAAGGCACTCAAAATTTGCCGCTATGTCTCGAGACTTTCGATCAATCATTTACCTATTTCGGCTAAGAAGAGTTGGGTGCCAGGTCGCTTGCACGGCGGGTAGCCGTGATTGCGCGAGGCTGTCCGACATTTCATGCAGTAGTGGGTGATACAATGATTCACTATGACTGATATAAGTGGTAGAATTACGGAAAGCCACACAATGTATAACGCTCTAAAGCAAGACAGTACTCACTCAGGTAAGACAGATTATGGAAACACGGTGCGAAAATCACAGAGCTAGTCGATTTTAGACCTGTCAATGTTAGGGGCTGGGTTGGGCTGGGACGGAGATGTGGACGTCTATCTCGTATCGCGACTTTATCACAGAAAGAATTTACCATAACCTAAAGTTTATCTCAAGATTAATTTGATATTTGAACTTCAGTTGATCAGGGCATAGAATGTCTTCTTGATAAGAATTGAGTAGTCATACATCGTCTCTTGTCTTTAAGCCTAAGGTTTACTCGATTGCAGGGATGCTGCTACAATTGGCCAATCAGACACTTAGTTTTTCCAACTTCGGTAGATATGCTAAAGCTAACGCAACTATAGCTTAGCGCTAGTGTCGTTGAGACTTTAGTATGGCATAAGTTAGCTACTCTCGTATAAGTCTAAGTCAACACTGTAGTTATCAATGCTTCTCCAAGCTACCAATTTTATTTACACAGATATTTATTGTAGGAAGAAGGAGATAATAGGCGAATCGCTCTGGCCGAGAGAAGTTGAAGTCTACCGAGTCGGAACGTTACAGTGGAGTGCATATGCGTACCCCGCGATCACGAGAAACGGTCCGAGAACCTGGCTCAAGTCTCACGCCATGTCTATGCTGAACAGGAGATGTCACCGAAGGTGACGACATGAGTAACAGAGGTAAAATAGTTGAGAGTAGGAGTGTAGAGTTTTGGTGAGTTGTGTACTGGACACAGGCGATCATGTCCAGCCACTCGACCAGCCTGTCAAGCAAATTCTCTCTCATGTCTTAGACCTGAAAGTCTTTCTCGCAGCTACGCTACGGACGTTCCAAGTTAGTATAGAGACACCGACGACTTGGGAATAATGGGGGGAAATTGGCGGGGTACCGGCACTCTGGTGTATCGTATGTGTCAAACCCAAGCCGAGAAAGTGTCTCAGCGCGGAATGACATCCGAACCGCCAAGCACGCCTTGATCTGCATGTCATAATCGAATACGGGAACACAGCGTACGGCAAAAGCAATAAGAACAGAATCTGATCCCCAAATCGCCGAACTCCATCCCCTTTCGGCCCAAATCCGGGCTTCTACTTACCTGGCGACAGCTGAAGGATGACTAATGGGCTTGTGAATATCGGGAAACAGTTAGGAAGAGAAGAAACCCATTTGGGCTACCCGGCAACTACTCTACAGCACTGACCGTATGACGTGCACATCCGTACCGGCGGAACATAGTCTGCCTTATCAATCAATCTATATGCCTGGCTGATATATAGAACCCTTCTAGACGGCTATAGTTACACATCTATCGATCTTCGCTTCCCTTTGCCCGCTGTTAAGCCGAGCACTATAGAATCGTGGTGAGAATGTATCACCGATTATGACTGCTAAAGCCCGAGAAAGGGAGATCTATAGCACCGTAAAACACCATGTATTAAATGCCGAGCCGAGTTGTCATCATGTTGTTTGCGCTCTCGCTATTTACTTCCGTATATATGTGCTCTATCGAATATGCTTACTTAGTGCTCCTACCCTATCATCACACCCTCATCCATCCCGAGAAATCTTCAACACTCCATCCAGTCACTCGGTAACCTTACCCTTGTAACCCGCTCCTTCTCCAACAATCATACGACTGTATTATATCTCCTCCTCACGTATATACCATAACTTTCTCTCCGAAGTTGGAGCCAGAGTGACAACATGTTACTAGCTCCGATACCATTACCAGTACATCTCTTTCAGAATAGTCGTCCCACAACAACGCCACCTAGACGGGACAGTTCGCTGCCCGCCGCTACTGGGCATCACGAAATACTAATTTTAAAGGATATGGATTCGGAGAAGAATTCATCGTGCTCTCACCACCCGGAGGAAAATGATATCGATACCTGCGCACTCACCGATATGGCTGGGATAGAAAGCGGCGGTAAAAGACACTCTTGCAATACCGACCCGATCGACCCCCGGGCCGAGAGACGTCTGCGCTGGAAGATCGATCTGCATGTCTACCCTATTCTCTTCGTCGTGTACGGTCTTTCGTTTCTGGACCGCATCAATATCAGCAATGCGCGCATTCAGGGCCTCACGGAGGAACTTGAGCTTTATGGGAACCGGTATAATATTGCTTTATTCGTGAGTTCTATCTTTCACTTTATCTTAACCCACCCCCTGGCTTTGCCTTCTGCGTTGCTTGTGCCTTGCTCTGGCCATTATGATTGATTCTGAGTTCTAGGTCTATTTCGTGCCATATATTCTTCTTGAGATCCCAAGTAATATGATCATCAAGAGAGTGCGGCCGTGTAAGTGCTAATCCCATCTAAAATAACATGTATCATAACTGACCTGCGCGCAGCATGGTACCTCTCAGGTCTCATGTTCAGCTGGGGCATCGTGAACATGTCAATGGGCTTTATCAAGACATATGCCCAACTCGTCGTCCTGCGCTTTCTGCTCGGCGTGCTCGAAGCCGGCGTGATCCCAGGCATCATCTATCTGACCTCCATGTACTACAAGCGGCACGACTTCCAAGTCCGCATGAGCTCATTCTTCTGCTCCGTCGTTGTCGCCGGCGCCTTTGGAGGAGTAAGTTTCAACCCCCTACCCCTTTTACCCTTTCCCGATGACATTCTTAGTCTTTTCTTCGTTATCGTTGCTAGTTGGAAATTAGTTCAACAAAGCTAACCTTCTCTTTTTCTTTCCGTGCGTATAGCTCCTCGCATACGCCATCGCAGACCTAGACGGCCACCTCAACATCCGCGCCTGGCGCTGGATCTTCATCATCGAGGGCGCGGTGACGGCCTTCGTCTCCTTCATCGCCGTCTTCCTTATCGTGGACTGGCCCTCGCAAGCCCGCTTCCTCAACTTCGAAGAGAAGGCCCTGCTCAGCCGCATCCTGGCCGAAGACGGCGGCGACGTAGCACGCAGTAAGACAATCATCCTCCTCCTTCTCCTTCTTCCTCACCCACCCCCTTTTCTTTCCATTTAAAAGCGCTTAAGAATACCTACTCGAGAGAATTATGACTGACCTGTACTTTTTTTCACAGTGGACACCCTAAACAAACAAGCCTACAAGCTCATCCTCCTCGACTGGAAGATCTGGCTCGGCTCCCTGCTCTACCTGGGCGTCGGCGTGACGGGCTACTCCCTCGTCTTCTTCATGCCCACCATCCTCGTCGAGTTCGGCTGGAAGGCCCGCGACGCCCAGGTCCACAGCATCCCCGTGTACGCCGTCACCGCCGTCGCCATGGTCCTCGTCGCGTGGGTCTCCGACCGCTGCCGCCACCGCTACGCCTTCGTCATGCTCGGCTGCTGTACCGCCACCATCGGCTACGCCATCTTGCTCGCGCAGGAGGGCCTCTCCCGCGAGGTGAAGTACGGGGCGCTCTTCTTCGCTTCTATAGGCGGATATATCGCGACGCCGATGGCGCTCGCGTGGCTCGCGAATAACGTCGCCGGACACTGGAAGCGGGCGTTCGGCGCGGGGATCCAGGTTACTGTGGGGAATATCGTTGGCGTTGTCGCGGCGAATATCTTCGTTGATCGCGAGGCGCCTAGGTATACGACTGGGTATGGGGTCGCGCTTGGCTTGAACTGGCTAGGTGGTATTGCTGCTACGGCGCTGTTCGTGGGTATGTTGATTGAGAACCGGAAGCGTGATGCTGGTAAGAGAGATTACAGGCTCTCGAGGCCTGCCGAAGAGGTCCAAAATATGGGCGATGATCATCCTTCTTTCCGGTTTACTCTCTAGCATCAGTGAGTCATTTACCCGAGAGAGGAGCTTTTGCATGGAAACTTGCGACTCAAAAGTACGTAGCTAAAGTCAATAATCATAATGTTATAAGTATACTTGTTACTCATTGTCTGTCGCTATGAAATTGTTTGCTCATCCTTTGTGCTGAATGGCTGACCTGAGATAAGTATATCGCGTGCCTCAGTTCTATACTGACCGATAACCGAGAAACGACAGCAGATTTGAAGGCTAATACTGGAGATAATCCATAACGCCAGTAAGAAAACCTATGAACCAGGATAAACAAAAAAGGTATTACTCATTCGTGTCATTGCGTTGCAGCTCCATACTTGATACATGTAGATAGTACAACCCCATTTAGTCCCTCTTCCCGCGAGATACGTTTTATGGACTGGTCTACACCCAACCCATCCCGCACCGCCCTCCCCCATCGTTCCGATAGCAAATGGAAAGCTATGAGCCGCCGTTCCGTCTCCTGAAATCAAGTGTCCACAAGGGTAGTCGAATGTGTTAATGAGGGCCGGTAGAATTTCGAGCCCGCCAGAGGCGCAATTGTATGGCCAGTAGAGCAGGAAATCTGGCTCTCTGAACAATAGCATGGAGAGAATTTGTTCTTGTGTAGGATTTGATTTAGTAGATGGGCGGGAAGCTTCCACGAAACAAACAAGCATCGCTCAGGGTATATGTGAGTTTGCTAAAGAGTGATATGATGTTATAGAAAGATTGATTGGGATCAGACGGCACTGCGCACATGGCAGCGCGTATTAATAACGCACTGATATGATTTCATGGCGTGCAGAAATCAACGGCTTGTGTGTACCAGGTCCCACGAGGTACCATAGCTCTGGGCCAATAACCCTCACACCCGTTTATAGTTCATCTCTGAGGTGATCGACCGTGTCTTTAACCTTATCTGTTGCCGCCGCAATATTTTCACCAGCTGCTTCCATCCCAGAGCTCGCAGCATCGCTTACTACGCTAGCAGCACTGGCGGCTGTGGCTGATGCAACACTGGCCATGCTTGACGCCGAGGAAAGCCCTGTTGTGTAGGCTTGAGCAAGGCGCATGTATACAGACTCTGAATAGCTAGGTTCCTTGCCCGCTACCAGCTCAGAGACAAGAGAGCTCACAGCAGCGTATTGGGAAGAAGCTGCTGAATTAGCGGAAGCAGCGTACGCTTCGGCTAGGGATGAGGCAGCGGTTATTTGGGCGGCGACAGCATCAGTTGCAGCCACGGCAGAGTCGCCGGCTTGAGATGCGTAGTCACTGGCGGCAGCATACAGATTTTCATACCACGGCGTCGGCGTCGGCGCGCCGTAAACTTGGGAACTCACGCGGCTGACTAGCGAATCCCAGGTCTCGTTGATTGTATCTTTGGCATCTCCAGCCAGGTCGCCAACGGAGGATGCTACGGACTCTGCAGCTTCACTGGCCGCAGAGACAGCTGATGATGCCGACTCCTGGATATTGGTTGGTGTAGGCGTGGCAGTCAGAGAACTCACGGCCGTAGAAGCTGCGGACAGAAACTCAGAATAGCGAGCGTGAGCTAGTCCAATTCCAGCGAAATAGTTATGTTTAGCTTGGTCTAGGAGTTTCTCCGCTCGCTTTTCTGCTCCCTCGAGATAAGTGCTTGGGGTGGGCTCGGCAACACCAATTGCAACTTTAGCTGAATCGTACTGTTCAGAAGCCCAGTTTACTGAATCTTGGAACTTTTGCTGGGCAATAGACTGGACACGTTCCCAGTCAACGGATGGAACCGTTGGCATATCAGGGAGTCGTTTGGTGGTTGGAGTACCATAGACGCCTTCGGATGCTGCCGTCATAGCTTCGCTGAGTCGTGAGTTGGCTGCGGCTACTGCACTGAAATATCCGCTCGAAACCGAGCTAAACATCTCCTCATGGGCAGGTTTCGGCTCGCCTGAGATTTGAACAGACACAGCAGACATAGCCTGAGAATACTTATCCGCTGCTCCAGCGAGTGCGGCTGTGTAGGCGGACTGCGCAGCAGATGTGATACTCGCAGGAACGTCAGATTGAGCAACAGAGAGGACACTTGACGCCGAAGAAAATACATCATCGTCCAAGATAGGTTGCCGAGTGGGTATAGACTGAGCGGCTGCACCGAATGGTACTGATTTCACGGTTGTCGGAGCGGCCTCCTCGTCGATCGTGTGGATTGGTAAATCGGGGGATTCAATTATCGTCTCTTCCATCTGTTCCGGTCCATCTACTGGATCTGAACTGGGCAGAGGCTCATGGGGTTCGGCTGCACTTGTGGAATCATCAATGGAGCTCTGAGATTCAGGGGCGCTTGATGAAGAAGATGGGGAATCTAAATCAGTAGCACTTTCAGTTGGTTCGGTTGGCAAGCTTTCCATCGGGGGTAGAGCAGACGTATCAAGATCTTCTTGTTCTTGATCCTTTTGAGATAATGAGACAGTGACGGTCTCTGATTCTTCAGTATCCACAAGAGACGAGCCTGCGACAGCATCTTCCGATGGCAGGACCTTGGACACCACTTCACCGAGTGATTCACGCGCAGCTTCAGCAGCCTTTTCCGCTGCCAAGCGTGCGGACTCGGCTGCGGCGGCGATTTGTTTTTCGGCGGCCTCAGCGGCCAACTGCATCGTACTGCTATCAAAATCATCTGTGAAGTCCTCAGCAGTGGCCTTCCATGCCGCCACCTGCTTTAATCTTCCAAGTTCGACTGCCGCTTCTTCAGCAATGGCCATGCCTTCGTCCTCAATATCGGTCCCTGCTTTCTGTGCTTCGGTAAGGCCAGGGTGGGTGGTAATGAGGCGCTTGAGGTCTTCTGTCCACTCGTCGAAACGAGCCCTTAGTTGGTGATATTCTTGCCAGTGTTTGTAAGTAACGCCATCCATCCAAGCCCATTTCATACCGATCTTCTGGAGCGCTAGGTCACGAGTCTTTTCAAGAATGCTGAAATGTTCTTCGGCAGCCTTGGTGACCGCAATTTCGGTCTCTTGTTCATAGCGTTGACGCCAGTCGCGAATGTTTTGGGCCTTTTCCTTAATTTTCAGACCAGCACCACGAACGGCAGCGGCAACCTTTTCATCTATAACCTTAGAGTCGTTGCTATTGTTCTTCAAAATGTGAATGATGGCCTTTTTGAGGCTGTCGAGTTCTGATTGAACCGTCGCCTCCAGCTGAGCTACGAGGGACTTGCCCATGGCATTGGCATGATTGGCAATCATGCGTGCGGAGATCTCCTCTACACGATCCTCGATCTCAGCAGCGCCTTCTTCAGCAACTTGGGTGAATTTGCCTTGCCATAGTTCCAGATCCTCCGCTACGGTCTTGGCGGCCAGCTCGCGAATTTCCTGTTTTGTCTTTGGTGTCTCGCTGGGCTCAGACGATGCATCAGAGGCCACTTCGGTTTCACGGGAAGGTTCTGTATCGGGTACTTGCGATGCGCTCTGCGTAGCCTCGATAGCTGACGAGGTGGTTGACGACATCGAGGGGGTGGGTTTAACAAATGTAGACTTGGGTATAATACTAGCGAGTAGTCAGTATGCGTAAAATCGGTTAAGGCTGCTGCAATACTTACGATTCATGTTCCTCTACGGCGGGCTTGGACCTTTTCTCATTGTATCGGCCGAGTCTCTCACCGATGCGAACAAGCTGTGGCTCTACCTTCAAGACATAGACATCCCGCAAATGGGGCCAGACGGCAGAATCCAGGAAGACATATGTCTTATTCCATGCCCAGACTGTTGACGGGAGGACAGTATTCTTGGTGAGGTTATAGGCGACATCATAGCTCCGACTGGCATAAGGATGGACGAAGGCATAGGCCGGCACGAGGATCTCGTGGTAGGTTTGTAGGGCATTCGTCCGCGCGATGTCATAGTAGGGTGCAATAGTAGTCGCAGCTTTATCAACGTGGGGAGAAACCGTGTTATCGTATTGTGCCATAGCTAGTGTTTGATATTTGAGGATCTGTGGCTGCACGCTCTTCTCCCACTGGGCGTAACCGAAAGCCTGGGCCTGGGCGACACGCGGGCCCCCGTATTTGACGGCATAGGCGCGACCCGGAGCGATCACCTTGCGATCAAGAGTGTCGTAGTATGGACGAGCCAGGTCGACATAAGGAGCGGCGTAGGCGTCGTAGTAAGGGCTCACATGTGGTGCAACAGCATGTTTAGTATACAGATACGGCTTACAAATCTTGGGGCATGTGTCGTTGTATTCTTCGAGTGAAGCGGGACACCGGAATATGATGGTGAAGATGGTGTACCATGTCAGGAGTCTGAATCGAGGCGACAAGAACAAACGCTATAGTTAGCCATGGACGCGGTTAATCGAGCTGGATCAGGACGCGCACCTAGCAATAACATTGGAGGCTCGAGCGAAGAAGCCTCTCCGTCTTTGAGAGGGCATACTCTTCCGCGATGTGATTGACACGGCTGGCCCATGAACGCCATTAACGCCATTAACACCATTAGCGCCTTTGACGCCGTTGGGGACATTGGGTCCCTTGAGGGAGCCATTCGTCTGAGGCTGCCGCTTGCCATTCATAGTGACCGCCATGGCAGTATTTTGAGGCGATGGTGGGACGGGTAGGACTCAGGTCCAGCAGTGGTAAGCGGGGACGGTGGTGTCTACTATAGAGCCTGTGTCTTGATTTTATTTCTCTTGTTTCTCTTTATTCTTTGTCAGTCGTTGCGATTATGCGACTAAGTGTTGTGCCGCGATGACGGAATATTGCATTCGGAGCGAGCGCACAATGCGCGCGGGGGAGGGATCGAGACCAGCAAGACAAGCACAGGCGACGATGATGCAACAAACCGAGCCAGCAGTGATCAATCCAAGTCCACGATTAGTAGATCATAGCAGCGTTGAGACACGCACACAAGAGGCGAGGATGCACAGAACTTGGGAGACCGAGGTATATGGGCTGGAAAGAAGTAGTGTTTGAGCGCGATGGCAGGCGTGAGAGGTGTGGAAAAATCAAGGTCGCAGAGCTTCGAGACGATGATGATGATGCTGAGGTGGAGTTTACACATGAGGTAGGTCCCCACACAGCAACACGGATAGGGAGCAGATAGAGCTGTAGGGTCGGCTGCCTACAGGCTACAGGCCCTCCGCCAGACCCAAGGAGGCGCGTTAGTCACGTCTTGGCACTCCTGGGTGGATTTACTGCAGGTTTTGAGACAAAGGTGCTGACATCAGGTGTAAGTGCAGTTACCTGGACACACGCTAATGTGCAGCATGTGCAGCACTTGCCCCCTCACACAGCACGAGCGGTACATGGCTCACGAGCAGGCTGTTTAGTCCCCTACGATCCCCTTCATGTTTCAGAATCTTAATATTCCTCGGCTACCCGAGTTATACTGCGCCTGTTCGTCTCATTTTCGGTCTCATCTTCTAATCTACACGGGCAAGGAATGAACGACTAGATTATCTGTCCTCTTTTAACACTTTCCATTCCCCACAGGTGTAAGATTCTCGTGGTAGTATATAGTAGGTACGTAACTGGATATCAGATGACTCTTCCAATAGATAACGAAGGTACTGGAAAATTACAACCAACGACCAGAGATGCTCGATATCGTTCTATGTTATATAAATAACAACGGTAAGGGCATCCGCTTCGGGTTAGTTTTAGCAGTCGTGACAAGAGATGATAGATAGCCAGAACGAAAGGAGACATGGTGATATTTACGTACCTGGTGTTTAAAGTTACTTTTAAGGATGCACTCCAAGATAAGCGCCGAAACATACGGGGATGCAGGGACGATATACAAATTCTGGAACATATCATTATCAATTTGTATAAAACTCAAAGTCTCTCCTATTTCCTTGCAGCTACTATACGCGCGTTACCGAGACCTCATCACCCGCGACGTCTCTCTACATGTATAGTATGCCCTGTAATTACCTGCATGTTTCGGCATTCTATGGTTTCGTACTCTATGCTGAAATATTCGCGCCAAGCCTCAAACGCCAGTTCGACGTAAGCTTCATCGGCGGGCGAGCCAGATCGCGTGTATTGAGCGTACCATTTCTTCAAAATCACATCTTCTCCGCCAGCAAACCTGCATAGCAGCAATCTATCATCATCACCGATGACGATACCACGGTCACGCCGCCTCTGGACTAAGGTCAGCCCTAGCTGCATGCCTAGGTAACCTCTGCAGCCAATCAGGCCGACAGACCCGACGTTGGATCCCTTTGCTAAAATGTAGGTAGGGTACGGCCGACCCAAAGACGTCATTGATCGATCCAGCTGCTGGACTCTCTCTATCCTCATCTTCAAAGGCTATTATTCCTACCGATCTGCGATTGAACACTCGCATGCCTCTCACCGTCATGGGTTCTTATCTAACTAGAATGCTATCTACACGTGTAAGTGGTTTGGCGTGGATTTGATCACTCTTCTCAACCAATACCGTAAATATAGTGTCTACTGTAGGCCCACAGTCGGCCAGAGTAACAACATCCGAGACGAGATAGTGTTATCGACAACAGACCAGAAAAAGAAAAATGAACGTATTTCTATCTAATGCTGTAGATAGTGTATGCGCTTTGTAACGCCTTTGTAAGGGGGTAAGGACGTGGTGCATTACGTCAATGCAGCCCAAAAGTTCCCAGGAAATTATCGACAAATTCATGAGAGCCAGAGTACTGCCTGAGACTACTATCTGCTACTGCGTACACTAATACACAAACAACAGTTGCATAGAACCACCAATGCCATAGCTGCAAAGGATAGGTAATCACAGTAATTATATAACTGTACAAGTAAACAAGTCTATCCCATGTCTTAAGTGCTCTCAAGGAAAATTGACTTAGGTTAATGGTGAGGTACCTGGGTACATTTGTACCTGGCATCATTTAGTACAGAAGCCTAACCAATTGCGTTACAAGACCTTGTGGATAGCAGGCTTCATGATTGCATGCAGTTTACGTCGAAAGAACTGTAACTCTTTTTACTAAAATGGCCCTGCAAAGAAGTTGAAATAATATAGCGATGAATTTAATCAGCAACGGTGTAAATTGTTGGTTTTGTTGAGACCCTTGGGTATATGTGTACCAGCCTGGGTATTAACTTGTATGGTGTACAGGTCACATCCTAAGATAGGTACTTGGTAGTCTTGTAAGTCCCTACATACATATATGCAGTTAATTGCTTTAGTCTTGCCATTACCTTGAAACACTCAACTTGAAACTTGAAACTATATGCGGGTTTGCAGCTTATTTAGCTGCGTACAGGTTGCTGTGAGACGGCGTGGAAAACATACATACACATACAAAGGTGTGGTGGATATTGGTTGATGCACACTTGCTCCCAGCCGTGCTTCCGTGCCGCAAGGCCTCAGAGAGCCACACTGCCAAGGCCCCTTTGATTCGCTCTTTCCTCCAATCGCCACAATTGCACATCATCCAGGGACCAGACATAACTCCCACCTTTCAAACCCCCCAGCGCTAAACTACTACACCACACCACATATCACCCTGACTTCAACCACGAGATCGACTTCGGCATTCTTCGCCTCGACCACATCGAGATAGCCGGGCAGGATTTATCGCTAGGTATTATTCTCTCTGTCAGCCGATCCCGGAGAGCCGCTCAGCTCTGGACTCTATTTTAATTCCCGTCTATCCCCCGTCCACCGCCCGTCCCGTCCTTCGGCTCAGCGCAAGCATCTGTCGCCGTGACCCGGCCCGATCGCTCTGCTCATTAAACAACCGGAATCCCCGTAGTTAAGCCCTCAAGCTTCGAATCTGTTCCTGGCAACTGTCTGCCGCTTCAGCCCCGCTCGTGCATTCGCTCTTGAGCTCGTGTGTGTTCCCGTCGCACTGGAACATCCCTCTGCTCATGGTCTCGGTACCTGTACTGTAGCCCTGAGGGCATCCCTCGCAGCTGTACATATAACGAGACACCTACCCATATTTCACACAGCAGCTCGGAGCGTTACCTATCCATAAGTCGCAAACAATGGATGACCGTACAGCGAGGCGCAGAGGCGGCGACGCCTCCCTTCAAGCACAACAGCGACCCGATGCACGCGCAGGCGCCAAGAGCAACATGATAGCCTCCGGCGACCCGTGGGCCGAAGATGCCCCTGTTGATATTGATACTTGCCGCATCTGCCGAGGTGAGGCCACCGACGACGAGCCGCTCTTCTTCCCGTGCAAGTGTAGTGGTAGTATAAAATATGTCCACCAAGACTGCCTGATGGAGTGGCTGTCGCATTCCCAGAAGAAGCACTGTGAGCTGTGCAAGACGCCTTTCCGCTTCACCAAACTCTACTCTCCCGACATGCCGAAACATCTACCCTTCCATATATTTGTCCACCACATGGCCAGATACCTGCTTCGGAATTTCGTCGTCTGGCTCCGTGCGGCCCTGGTTACCAGTGTGTGGCTAGGTTGGCTGCCATACCTCATGCGATCGATATGGGCGTTTTTGTTTTGGATCAGTGACGAGGGCTTCAGCGGTCTGGATTCACGAACTATGGCATCAGCTCACGGGGCCAACGCCGTGTCCGTAACCATGACGGGCACGACCATGTGCCCATCGACACCCTTGTTAGCTACGACCACCACGCCTGCTTCTCTCGGTAGTGTTATGAATCAACTTCCGGTGTCCACACTCATGAAGGCAGTGGCCAAGCCCACCAACATAAGCGTTATTCATTCACGGCTGCGCACGCTGATCGGGCTATCGGCCCAACCCCAGGCTCCATACTTAGAGCTTCCCGACAACATCAACGTCACGCTACTTCACAGAATGACTAAGGCAGGTCTGTCAAGTTCACGGCGATCTCTCCTGAGCGATGTTGGTTTTTTGAATCGCTTGACCGGGAATCCGGTTGTGAATCGAATTGTCATAAATGTGCTTGAGGGGCAAATCATTACACTGCTTGCGATCATCTGTTTCATATTAATTATTCTGGTCCGCGACTATGTTGTCCAACAACAGCCTGAGATCAACATGCGCGCTGCTTTTGCTGCCGTTGAGGATGCTGAAAACGACATGGCTCCGCCCGCGCACCCTGGACAACCTCCACAAGAGGCACCGCAGGCGCAGGAGGCGCAGGAGGTACAGCAAGCACAACAGCACCCCCCTCTTCCGCATCTTGACATTCCAGTAGACGATTCCGACTCGGAGGACGATGACAAAGAGGGTGGAGGAAATAACGAACAGTTTGGGGATGACCACCTTGCAGCGGGTACACACGACGAACATAGAAATCTGCGGCCAACTGAGCCTCTGCCTGACATAATCCGACCCAACTTGCGCCAGAGACCTATTGTCGGAATGGGAAGACGGCCTATATTGAATATACCCGATCAAATCCAAACGAGTCGTGGGTCCTCACCAGTATCTCCAAGGAGCCCGAGAGGATTTCTTGACGAAGGGCAAGCGGGATTCTTACGCGAGCCGAGTCCCCTCGGAGTGGATAGAGATGGCTCTTCCGGACAAAACACTATCCGCGAATACATGCGTATATATCGAGCAGCCGACGGGGATAATGACAAGATTCGCGAGATTATTCGACAGGAAGGACTTGACGAAGCTCGATTCGGCCGTTTATTACGTAAACGCTCGACATCGCCATCATCAGTGGTGGCCGAGAAGGCCTGTAGCGATAGTTCAAGTTGGACTTGGGCTGGTTCCGACGACGAGAATGATACAACCAATGCTACTTCTTCCGACAAAGGCAAAGGCAAGGCTAACGATACTGGCGATGGTCGAGACCAGTCGCCGTCGTCGCCAAGCAGTTTGCTTCCTTCGGGTTCGCGACCGCGGGCTATATCCGACGGACCACAACCTCAAGAGTCGATCAACCCCCTTGCAAATAACAGCTGGTCATTCTCAAATTTGCCCTCTGACCCTACTCCACAAGCCCACCATCCCGAATCAGATGGATTTGGGTCTGAACCCGCAGCTTCGGAAATTGAAAGTAGTTTCGTTGCTGATGCCAATGATGACTCAACAGAAACATCAGTAGCCAGTACTAGTTCTATCGCCCCTCCTTCAGACGGACAGTCCCCTATTCGTTCGTCGTCCCCATCTGAATTCGGTTTCTCAGCAAACCCAGTAGATGTCGCCGATGACATACCTATCGATATACCTCAGCCCACCGTAGTCGAAGATGAGGGAAACACGGCCATTGCTGTACGGGGTCCTGATGCAGAGGCTCGACGTATCGTGGCAGCTCAGCAGCAACCCAACACAATTGCTGGCCGCGTCGCTGATTTTATGTGGGGTGATGTCCCCCCTGCTGATGCCGATGGTGTAAACCAGGAGGCGGTAGATATATTCGGTGACAACCAGAATCCCCCATTCATGCATGGTGGTCATGGTGACGCAGACGACGAGGAGGATATGCTGGAAGAAGACCCAGTGGCACCAGATGTCGTGGAAGCTGCTGTCGCTGCCGGGCTTGATCCCGAAGCTATCGAAGATGCTGAAGATTTTGATGGTATCATGGAGTTAATAGGCATGCGTGGCCCAATTGCCGGTCTCTTCCAGAATGCTGTCTTCTGCGCGGTTCTCGTTACAATCTCCATCTTCCTTGGAGTATTTGTTCCCTACAACATTGGGCGAGTATCTGCATGGATCCTGGCTAATCCCACCCGTCTGTTCAAGATATTGTTCAGCACCGCCAAGCTCGTCCAAGACTTGGCGCTCCTCGCCGCGGGATATACGTCTACCTTCATCTTTAACATACTCGAAGCCTTCAGACTACTCATCGGAGCAAACTATGGCAAACAGGTTTTACGAACTCTGCGGCTGGATGCAAAACAGGTTACCGCCAGCTCTCTAGATGAGATTGCGAACAGTTTTATGTTCGAAAGGCCCATTCTGGCAACTGGCGAGATGCCGAACTTTTCGGCCGTTAGCCACCAAGCACTCCTTGACCTCAAGAGCAATATTCGTTGGTGTACAGTAACATTCGGGAACATCCTTCTTTACATCTTTGGCGGTGACTATTCAATGAAATGGTCGGAA
Organism: Xylaria sp. FL0933; assembly: GCA_022578765.1. NCBI lineage: Eukaryota > Fungi > Ascomycota > Sordariomycetes > Xylariales > Xylariaceae > Xylaria > Xylaria sp. FL0933. Next base: position 231,343 of record MU389756.1, read on the forward strand.
GCTCTCGAATTTTGGAAGCTTAACAGCGCCACAATTATCACCTTTCTCAGGCATCTACCTCATAGCGTCCTGCATCCTAGTACATGGACGATTGACCTTACTTTTGCAGCGGCATCCTCACCGCCCAATGTTGCCCTTGCATACTGGGGTGCACAAGACAGGAGCTGGGCGATTCTTCTCGGCTATGCGTCTCTTACCCTATTAGCTGCGCTCTACCTTAGCAGAGGGACCACCTTAACAACAGGGCAGGCTGCTCAAGAATGGGAGGCCTCCATCATAGATGCACTCAATCAGGCAAGCGGTGTGATGAAGGTAATCCTTATCATTAGTATTGAGATGCTGGTATTCCCTCTCTACTGCGGTCTCCTTTTGGACATTGCCCTGCTTCCTCTCTTCGAGAACACGACCTTGAAATCGCGCCTGCTGTTCGCCTACCACTACCCGTTGACATCCATGTTCGTGCATTGGTTCATCGGTACCGGTTACATGTTCCATTTTGCGCTTTTCGTCTCCATGTGCCGGAAAATCATGCGGAAAGGAGTGTTATGTTCGTGCTTCCCCTCATCCCCCCAAATAACGTCTGGTTTCGATATGCATACTAACATAATGACAGACTTCATTCGCGATCCCGATGACCCAGAGTTCCACCCAGTACGTGACGTCTTGGAACGAAACGTTACCACGCAGCTTCGCAAGATTCTGTTCTCGGCCTTAGTCTACGGAGCCCTCGTCGTGATCTGTCTAGGCGGTGTTGTCTGGGGCCTCTCAATCACATTGCCGAATGTGCTCCCAATTCATTACACCTACAACGAACCGGTGCTGGAATTTCCCGTGGATCTACTCTTCTGTAACTTTCTCATGCCGTTAGCCGTCAAGTTCTTCAAACCCAGTGATGGCCTGCACACCATGTACACCTGGTGGTTCCGTCAGTGTGCCTCTGCATTGCGCCTGACATGGTTCCTATTCGGGCAACGACGTGTTGAGGAAGAAGGGAGGTTAGTAGGAGACGCTGATTCAAGTTCGTACCGGTTGTTGTCGTGGCGCAAGGCCTTCCTTGGAGTCAATTCAGAGTGCGAAGTAGTACCTAAGAGGTGGAAGGATTATTTCAGCGATGGGGACTCAAAACCGGCGTCGGAAATATCGAGGGAGGAGATGTTGGTCATGAGCGATCAAAAGAAGCTACTCGTTGAGTCTGGCAAGTTAATACCGGACGGCCGGTTTGTCTTCTCACCCGCCTCGGATCAGGCAAAGGTCACCAAAGGACATTCGGTATTCACCACCATCTCGGAGCAGGAGATGCGGCGGAATTACGAGGCAGGTCGGTCGGAGACTGACCCTCAGTCAGGCAATCAGTTTCAGGTAGTGTACGTTCCGCCCTGGTTCCGGGCCCGTATCTCCATCTTTATCCTATCCATATGGATTTTCGCCGCTGTAACTGGTGTGGGCTCCACGATTCTACCTTTAATACTGGGACGGCGCATATTCAAAGCTCTGGTGCCTGCACATATCCGCACGAATGATATATACGCATTCAGTATAGGCGTCTATGTTCTGAGCTCTGCTAGCTACCTCGTGTTCCATCTGCAATCTGCATATAACACGCTTCGGGAATGGACAACGTCCATCGTGAGCTCAGTGCTTGACCGTTATGTCCTACGGCGTGTCATTCGCTTGGCTTATCGTACAGCAAAGCTGGCCTATGCATATACCATGCTTCTCGTGGTTTTCCCCATTCTGATCACGGCTTTGGTGGAAATGTACGTCCTCATTCCTCTACACACCTATATGGGAACCGGGGTTGCCTTGCGTCTCGACAATGGTCAAAATGGACACACCGTCCGTATCATACAAGCCTGGACGCTCGGTATTCTGTATCTCAAATTAGGCTCACGGGCTCTGACCCTTTACGGTGGGCGGCCTGCGCATGCCGTCCGTGCCGTCCTGCGCCAGGGCTGGCTTGAGCCCGACGTGGGCGTGCTGACTCGCGCCTTCGTAATACCCGGTTTTGTTGCCTCTGCGATCATGTTACTCATGCCCCCCGTGTTCGCGTGGGCGACATTGAGCTGGGCTCTCGATAGCACTACGAAGATCTCGTATGAGATGCAAGTTTCCGCCTATAGACTCGCCTACCCGCTCACGGCGCTATTCTGGGCCTTCTTACTCGTGCTGCGGAGGCTCCTTCGCATCTTCGAGGGTTGGCAGATCCGCATCCGGGATGAAGCGTACCTTATGGGGGAACGACTTCACAACTTCACGGGTACGGCAGCCAAGGCCACGGCTTGGAGGGGCAGTACGAGGATGTGATGTATTATAGCCCGAGTATCGAGTTTACAACTACATAAATGCATGCATGCTTCTTAGAAGTGGCAGTCACTAAAGATATGAAAATTATTTTGATGATAACGACACACATACACAGATACATATACATGTACACACGGCGCAAAGAACAAAGGGACTAATATGAATAGAGTATCCTGATTTACGTATGCTTTGCTTCTTGTCTCAAATGCTAGACTTATACTACTCGCTATTACTATTCGCTATTATTATTCGCTATTGTTCGCTATGATTACTCTGATTTTACCCGCTTATTACTCCCCTTTCCTGGCTATCTCGGTGTGATAAGTGCTGGGCAAACGGTGACTGCTTGCGATATTCTGCGCCGTGACAATACACCCAGACAGCAGCCGCCCACAAAACAACCGACAATATGCAAAGAACGATGATCGCGAGTGCATAGGACTTGGCTACTTGATTTTCTTTGAGCGAAGAGTAGAAGTATTTAGCGGTGGGCGTGAGAATACCGGCCATCAGATCTCGAGCCAGGCCGTTGCCGGCCGTTGCCGAAGCCGAGTAGGGGCCGTATGCACACACCATGTAGTCGATGGTGGACATGTAGATCCCGTAGTTGGCGATGCCGATCAGTGCTGTTCCGATCATGCTCCATATCCAATGATAATGCAGCGGCCCGACGCTGAACCATGCGAATATGAAAAGGCCTACAGGCAGACACAACCCCGCCCAGAGCAACGGTCGCAGTCTCAGCTCGAATTGCGCGTAGTCGTCGTTGAGGATGTTCTCATCGCGCCGCCGCTGGCCGCTTCGGAAGGTGGGGATCATGGCTGCCCAGACGATCAGGTAGCCGATCGCGAAAGGGACGAAGGCGAGGCCCGTCTGCCAGCTGTTGAAGTGCCACTTGTGGTAGACGAGATTCATGGATTGGATCTGCAGGAAGACGATGGCGTCGGATACACCCGAGAGCAAAGACAGGACGGCGACGATCTTCTCGGTGAAGAGCATTTTGAAACCGCGGAATATGTTTACCCCTGGTTCGTGGATGGTGAGGCGCCGGCAGAAAGGGAGCATCTCGCCGGGCCCGTATATGTATGGGTCGATGAGGGTTGCTCTGCGCCGCTTCGCGATGTTGTTCATCATTACCGTGGCGCGCGTCTCGGGGACGGTGCAGAGGTGGAGGAGCTGCACGGTGCCGCCGACGATGAGCTGGATCCAGGTGCACCAGCGCCAGACTTGGCTTGAAGGGAGTAGCTCGACGAACCCGCCGATAATGGGTCCGAGGATGGAGCCGAAGACGGAGGAGAAAATACTGTAGGTGTCGAAGATGTCAGCGGTCTTTACTTACAGTGAGATGTACGAAAGACTTGTACGAGGGCGGTTATGGCAACTTACACGAATGCAACAGCATACTGCTGACTATCTCTATCATACATATCGGCAACCATACCAAACGTCACGCTCCCCCCAGCAGTCGACAACCCGCCCAGCATCCGTGAGACGACAATAGCCGCGATATTAGGCGCCACACCAACGGGGATCGCGCAGAGGTTAATAAGCGTCATGGAAATCTGCAGCACGACCCTGCGCCCGAACTCCTCGGACACGGGCGCCCACAGCTCGCAGCCGACGGCGTACGTGAGGAAGAACAGCCAAGAGCCCAGCCGGGATTGCTACTCCGGCACGCGGAGCTCCCGCGCCATGTCGACGATGCCGTTCGAGTACAGCGTCGCGTTGAAGTTGATCGAGGTCTGGATACAGAAGATGACGAGGAGGATCCACCATTTCTTTCGTGTTGAGAAGGAGGATGCTAGCTCGTCTTCGCATTCGTGCTGGTTTAGTCGGCGTCTGTTGCCTTGCTCTACGTCTGCGATGTCGTGGACGCCGTCGGATTGGGGTATGTTTAGTACCGGCTCACCGGCTAGGCCCTCACCACCCTGTGGTCTATGGTCTTGAGCCATTAGAGCGCCGTGCATTTCGTCGGGTTTCAGATCCTGAGCCCGCGCATCCTCCACGGCTTGTTGAATTTCGCCAGTCTGAGCTATGCCGGCCTCGACTTCAGCCTGGGATATGTCAGCTTGACTCGTTTTGTTGAGCTTCGGATTTTCACACACCCTAGCCGCCACGGCTTGTTGAGTTCGATCGGCCACAGCTGCATTCGGTTCGCCCCCATTGTCCTGGGCTGCTTCGCCAGGTTCGGCCGCGGCGTTGGTATTGATGCGTGCGGTGAGAGTCTCCTCGGAACCGTTCCTGCTTAAATTTCGAATCGTGCTCCCATCGTCGTCGTCGTCTGAGGCGTCGGCTGGGTCGTGAATGAAGACGCCAGGGAACGGAGCCTCGTCCTCTTCTATGGTATGGGGCTGCATATTATCGGTATGTCTACTGCAAAAAGATTTGTGTAGGAGTTCAACGAATATTATTATTTCCACAATAGAATGGTTAATGCGTATTCACATTCCCTTATGGCGGGAAGATGAAGGACGAAAGATGTAGGGAGGTGGGCAGGGAGGGCACTTGGTTTGTCCTTCTTCGAGGACTCGTGGGATGCGCCTGCGCTTAATCCATGCTTTCTTGTTTCTATCAACAATAAAGGTGGGAAGTAGCTGCACGGGATATATTATGCATTTGCGACCGAGTGTAGGCCTCTTGCTATAATATGTTGTGCAGGCTCAAATATCTGTCCTACATGCGGTATCTATTCCAAACTTCCGTAGGTGTACGTTAAAAGTATACTCCATGTATCTATCTAGGAAGCGGGTATTCAATGAACATACTGAATTGGCTGACTAGCCCAGGCAGACCTTAGAAAGTAGCAGTTGTTATTAAGGCTGATGAGTTCCGATGTCTGACTTCCCCTTTAGTACCGAAAATATCTGTAGTGTCCAAGTCAGCAGAACTCCTTGTGCCCTTGATTTCTTTAACTCGCCCCCTAGCTCCTTACAAGAAGTCTTTAAGTTTATAGGTAATAGGTATTCCATTTCACCTGAAGCATATAAAGTCTAGGGCACGGTTCAGGTTTATCTGCCAACTATTGATCAATAAGTCATTCGAAATCCTGTCCTTCGTTTTTCATCTTTCGAAGAGAAGATTATAATTATGTCTCTACCATAGAAAACTCGAGCAGTGGATGGAGAAGTTCTCATGAGGGAAACTACCTACTGAAGAGGCTTGTGCCGATAAGCACTCAGACCTTCAGGGGATAGGCTTAACCTACACTGCTTTGAGCCTTCAGATGCCTGACTCACTCAACTTAATGGGAAACTGAATGGTCAGAGGTAGCTCAATTCAATCAAACTCGTGAAGAGTGTTCACATGTGTGTTGTCTGTTTAGCTTTTCTCTTGTGCTCCTTGACGCCTGTCACCCCTTTTTATCCCTGTAAGATCTTAAGCCTGTCCAGCTATTAAGCAGCTGAGCCATTTCAACTACCTAAGTACTTAGGTAGGCGAACATATACTACCTACACTACTCGAGTATTTATTCGACTTTGCTTTGACTTCAAGTACTCCGAAGCCACAAGGTCTATTTTCGATATTATCCCCCTTGTGGAGAGACTCCCCGCTGATGGAGCCTCGTGCATGGACGAAAACCCGATAGTAGCCAGGCCATATTGACATAAAGAATTCCAAATGTATCTCAGCCTCCATCTTCTTGGGCCAACCCATTCTTACTATATGCAGGAATCGTGTTGTTATGTCGTCTGTGGCAAGGCGGCATGCCTATTGCGATAAAACTAGTCTGTTTCTGTCTTGTTCTCCGGACCTACTACCCTGTACTGACCTACACTAGCTGTTGTATAGGACGCAGTAACGCACGAACCGGACACTGGCTTTCGTGCGAAGCTTTTCGTGTAAGAATCATAAAACGAGATACGCAACATATCCTGCCTGGAATGCCTCATTACAGCGTCTTTTTGTTCGCATGAACGTCAGTTTATCCACAGCCCTGATGTTGAAATTCCTTGGTGTTATTATATATATGAAAAAGGAACCTCGGAATTACTACAAGCACGACATTGATCTGGGCCATGGTGTGTATCGATGCATGATGGCGTGATTGATACACACCGACCGTTAATGGTACCGCAGCCCTTGGCACTGGTTAGTGCAATGTCGCAATCCTGGAGATGGTTGGAGTGCTCCAGTGCATCGGGTCTATGATAAATATACATATTTGGTGTTGGTATAGTAGGATGATGACTTCTCGTGAGACATGCTTAACCGTAACACGCCAATAGTGTGTCGCATATACGTAGTAGCATGTCGGGTCAACAAATAGCCCGTTTATCATCGCCTACCGATTCCGATTCGACTTCGGAACCAAGAAAGTCGAGGGCCCGGGAAAGCATCGAAAGTAAACATGCCGGGAGTCCCGTTCCCCCTCTTGCGCCAGCTCTGGCGGCCGAAGGCACGGAGCGGATGGAATCAGCATTAGGCGATGCTCTGTTGCGACTCTTGAGAATACGAAAGGGCCCGAAGAATGACGGATTTGACCTCGATTCAGTGCGTACAATCTCCAGGCTATGCCAGCTTTTGCTTTAGCTGACTTCTATCAAGACTGCGACACAACCTAGCATGTGGGATTCCGAGAACATAGAGGAGTACAAGGCTCTTTACATCCACCCTCAATGGGAGAACTATTCTGCCTTTGACCCTTTGTTCCGTTGGACATACAGGGAAGAGAACGCAGTGAGACACAAGGTTGACTGGAAGATAATGGTAAGCGCGCAAAATGCCAATTGTGAAACGAAAACCAGCGACAGATTCTAACTTTAATATTAGGTCTGGGTTTGCATCATGTTTGCTGCTCTGAACATCGATCGGAACAACATCTCCAACGCGGTTTCGGACAATATGCTGGACGACCTGGGCCTCACCACTAGGGACTATGTGAGTGACAATCATCCTTCTTTGTTTTCTATGATGGCCGCTTCAGTTTCATATTGTGCTAACGTAGGGTAGAACCTTGGCCAAACGCTCTCCAAAATCGGATTCCTAATTGCCGAGCTCCCGTCACAGTTAATCTCGAAACGGTCAGTTTAGCTCTTATAAAGACCGCAGTGAACAACACCGACTCATCTTGGTTTAGTCTCGGTCCAGACCTATGGATTCCGATTCAGATTTGCATATTCAGTTTCGTTTCAGGTGCACAGTTCTTCCTTCGAGATCGAGCTTCGTTCTTGGCCACCAGGTTTCTCGTGTAAGTCGAATTTGAACTGCTTGTGCTGCCCCTCGCTTACGGAAAGTCACCAGTGCAGTATTTCAGGGTGGATTCATCCCGTAAGTTTTCGCTATCTTGCGAGTGGGGGAATCGGCCTCCGTCTGATAGATAACAGCGACATGATCCTATACCTAAGCTACTGGTATACTGGTAGGAGGGTAAGACAATCTATCTCAATTTGCATCTTCGTGCCGCTTAACTCATGCGTGTAGCTCCCAATTAGATTGGCTTGGTTTTGGACGGCTTCTCAATTAGGTGAGTTCAATATTACACATAGTAGACTCTCACAGTGGCTCACTTATACACTCGTTTCTAGTTGACATTGGCTCTGGCTTTGCTGCTGTCGGTCTTCTATCACTTCGCGGTGTTCTAGGGTATGCGGGCTGGCGATGGTTGTTCCTTGTCGAGTAAGTCAGTCCCTCTGTGAATGACATGGCCACCGCTAATCTTCTTAGGGGTCTTTTCACCTGTATGTGAGTACAGAATGCCCGACATAAGAGATACTGATTTCTTCGTAGTCTTGATTGGACTTGCTTCCTTCTTCCTTATGCCACAAGCTCCAGCTAAGACAAAGAGCTGGTGGAACCCCAAAGGGTACTTCACCGAGAAAGAAGTGAAAATAATTGTAAACTCAGGTAAGCGTGCCAGCGTCGCGGACTTGAGTGTACTTCACAATTTTAACTGTTTGCTCAGTTATACGTGACGATCCCGGGAAGGCCGGGATGTACAACAGACAAGGTCTCACAGTCGGACAGATCTGGAATTGCGCAAAAGACTATGATATGTGGCCCCTATACGCTTTAGGATTACTGTTTGGCATACCGAAGTATCCAGTCAGCCAATATCTATCGCTATCTTTCCGAGGCCTGGGATTCAACGTTATCCAGACCAACTTGCTGTCAATCCCGAATGTTGTTGCTTCTTCTATCACCATGCTACTCATCACCGCGGTGAGCGAGATAGTTAAGAATAGGAGCCTAGTAGCTATGGCAGAAGATCTCTGGCTCCTCCCCAATTTTGCGGCCTTGATCGCGCTACCGGATCCCATCTCTCCCTGGTCGTACTTCGCAATTGCCACTGTTTTATTATCGTTTCCATAGTAAGCACCGAATCCTTTGGCTCGCGAGTACCAGTTTGACCCTGCTTATAGTACTCATCCTATACAAGTCGCTTGGACAAGCCGGAATTCCGGCTCAGTCCAACAGAGGACAGTTTCCGCTGCGTGCGTATACACCACTTTTCGTGCTCGCTGTGGTCCTAACTTGGCTGTAGGATCTACAACATATGGGTTCAAGTCAGCGCGATTATTGGGGCAAATGGTTAGTCGATTCTCCTTTCTGTTTATTCAAAAGACTTCCGGTACTAATGGAACTCTTCATAGTCTATCAACCTGGCGATGCGCCGCGCTACTTCAAAGCAAACACCGGCTTATTAGTTATATGTATTTGGATGGTGGTAAGTCCAAACTCGCTCTGTCTTCATATCCCCTCGGGCATCAAAGAGTTTACGCCACGCGTAGGTGGTACAGTACCCCGGTACTTATCTGTATTACCGATGGAGGAACTCGCAAAAGGCAAGGAAATGGGACGCCATGACTCCCGAGGAGCAATACGAGTATAGGAAGACCACAACTGACATTGGCAATAAGCGGTAAGATTGCCTTTACCCTTCATTTCCAATTATGTACTGACACTTTAACAGACTGGACTTCCGTTTCGCGACCTAAGATCCCGCGTGCCATCTAAACTCAAAATCCAACGAGACTGTATTCCAGCATTGATCAAAAAGGCCGATTGGACAACAGTTTCTTTTGTTCCTGGCCGGAGGCTTCCCAAGTACGACGTGGAGAACAGGAAATCCAGTTTCAAATTTGGTAATGTCTACTGAGGCTCTGTATAGAAGAGGGTACAGAGGAGGTGAGGCGGGTTCTGTACATAGTGTATACGGGCATATTTTAACGGGAGTCTCATGGGCTTTGCGCCGAATGAGGGCTCAAGTATCCAAGAAACCGACCTAGGCTATGCTTCTTGTTACCTTCTGAGTATAATTTCTTCAATTTCAAGGGAGAAAGCAATCAACAATAGGCAACTCAACTATCTACACGAAAAGTCATCGCGCATGCGTCCGCCACCCCCTTTTGTCTTCCGCAAAGTGTATTCAGCCACTGTGTGGCTGAACCTCCCCTAACCCAGCTTCACTTACTCCAGATACCTATGCCGAAGCTTTCCAAAAAAAAAAAAAAAAAAAAAAAAAAAAAAAACCCTAGTCCGGAGCTTGAGCTGCTATGCTCCCAGGCGAAGCGCGACCGGGGTACTCGAGAGTAACAGACCATTCGCCATAATCTGGCGTCATGCAGTGTAAAAACTTTCAACTATTCGTCTTTCTTGCCGTCGTTCGGTCATGAACTCTATGAGATATTAGATCACGCGCTCTCTCCACACACTAAGCCCAATGCTATTCACTCTGTGGAGCCTAAACCCTGCGCTACCAGATCTGGCGATGCGGCTCCGTTGATCGTCAGCTTCTCCAGACCATGATCTTTCCTTAGTGTCTTGGCGATACGGTTATATCTCTCGCCTCCTGCAGGGGTGAATGGATTCAAGCCCAACGTTGCCTTCTTACAAGCTCTACGGTTATTTCGCTGATGCCGGCGGTCAACCTTTTATTGGCGAGTCAGTTAGGAGAATTCCTGAACTGGGAGACCTTCGGGATTCTGCTCTGCGGAGTTCAAGCATAGATATGCTCACAGCTTATCGGCTGTTTCTTCGTGGCTTAACAGACTTGTCCTCCTCCTGCAATTGCGTTTTCAACCAACTTATATTCTCCTATTGTCTAGATATCCTACCGCTATATGCTCTTCTTGCTTGTTGGATGTATTATGCTCTATTCTTTTTATTAGAATGACCTGCGGCGTTGTAGATGGTACTCGTGTAGGGGGGGGCGTTGCGTCAATCTGACAGGTTGTGCTAAAGGTATTGATTGGATTGCTGCAACCCCTCCTGTAAGGGAAGCTTTTCGTACTGGAGCAGATGGTTGCATCGAACGATTTTGTTCCGTTGAAGTTACTGACCGCGTCGATGGAACTGATCGTTTCGAAGAACCCTTTTCCGTCATCTGTGAAGAATCCTGCTTGGCTAATTTAGGGTGTTTAGTATCACTTATGTCCAAACTAGCCAAGCATGCACCAGCTTGCGTTGTGGGAATGGCATCAACACAGTGCGACCACTCGAGTCCTCCGAACATCTCCTCGTTGGCCAGGCGATGAAGTTGTAGTGTGGTATTAGTAGCCCATTCAAGGTTCGCATAGGTCTTATAGTTGCGGCGCCTTTGCAACAGGGTAAGAACTTCCTCAAGGCCGAAAGATACGGCAATAACGATGAAACCGAGGACGTAGGTGAAAAGAAGGGCGAAGAAGTTGAATGAGGCATATTCAGTACTCCTGATCTTCTGGAACACCTTGTTAGCTAGTCAACTCATGTTAATCTTTGATGATGACCATACCTGGCTGCGACAGACTTGCTCCTGGAATGAGTTGATCGGGGCCGATCGGTATTTCGCCAGGCTGGGGTCGATTGGCCCGTGTGCCGTCTCAACGAATATCGCTTGCATGTAAGCCAGTATTATGGCCCTGGTATGTTGCATGTCGATATGCCACTGATTTACAGGCAAAGGCTGCTGTAACCCGAAGGCTAGTGTTTCTTTCGACGCCAGTACTTGAGACCCTACAATACTGACTACTGACCCTAGATTGGGTGCAAAATTCAATAACATCGATATGAGCCAAGTCAGCCTACTGCCACTAGCGTTAGAAAGTAATTTGGGGGTCGTCTTGTAGTTGATATCATAAACTTCTTTCCTATTAATGCCGAGTACTTCAAAGGCTCCAGCCGATGCATCGTAGAATCCTCCCAATGGTCCGCATTTTGTCGTGTCTGAGAGACAGAATTGGTATTGCTCCGCACATCCTAGAGGCGAAGCAGCCTCCACTGGACGATAAGTTTGCCACATTCCAGGAGATCCAGAAACCGTTGTATTACCGTAACGCTGTGTTCCACGATACCAGTCATCGTTCACTGGGGCGGTGAACAGCACCCCGTTTCCAGAAAGGAAGAGGAGGGTCGTGTCAGCATCCGTTCTCCGTAGCTCCTCTCGGGGAATAAAAGTTGCAGGATGCTTGTATCCTCCATTAAAGACCCATGATGCGTATTCCCTAATGTTTTCGTGAGCTTTAATACCAAGAAAGGAGCGGAGACCTAGGTATAAGGAGTAAGGAGTATTAGAGCTACTCACTGTAGCAGATAATCAGAATTGGTTTCTTCACCACGTCCAAAGTTATATTGGTCCTCTATAGCCTTCGCCTGGTTTGTAAAGGTGAGATTACCAAATGACTTAAAAGAAGTACCATAATCGTACAGGGTGTAATTCCCAAATTGGTCTTCGTACGGACGAGTGAATCCTGCTGTCGTGAGAGTACCACAATGCAGGACTCTTCTTATAAAAATTCTTTCGCTGGGAGGCGCATTAATGCCAAAGTGATCGTGACTACTAAGATACCCGGTGTCGAGGATGAGGTTTGAAGTATTTGATTGACAAACACGGGTCTGGAATGGACACTGTGCTGTGTCATTGATAAATAGGGGAATGCGCTCCGTTACAAAAGCCTTGCAGTCTATCAGACCAGAAGACCCTGTAGAGTAGCACTGCTGCACATAGTTCCGAGCATTGTTGAATAGCTCCGCAAAGTACGACGCCAATTCTACTGGGAGAGAGGAGCCATTGCTCACTAGTGTACCACAATTCATACCGTCAAGAAGGACTTCATTGCCCACTGATGAGGATATCCGAGAAGAGAAGCCACCCGCTAGTGTAAGGGCAGCCACACAGAGAAGCGCCGTGAGCGCGGTTGGTAAAATCCTGATTAATGATCGGGGCGAGCGACGCCATGCCCATGACAACTGCACCAACTTGAGAAGACTAGTGTCTGGGGAACCGCTATTTCGAAGAATGATTTGCCGTTGGTGGTGAAGTGTATCTCTTGGTTGAATGGTAGAATAGTTCCGATGGAAGATTAAGCAAACAATAAACCATAAACGAGAACCAACGAAAGCAACGAAAAAGGCTGTAAAAGCAATCAGCAGATCGCCTTGTTGTCGGGAGATGGTGAGAGTCTTCCCGAGAACGGAGCCTCGCGACCAGTTGGTCCAGATTCCAAGGTAGACTTTATATCTCAAGCTCTGCTCTTCTGTCGACCAAGCCACACTCTCTGGAATATCCATGTTGGCTGTCAAAATCATGGGCGCCTCCATAGAAAGTGCAGCAAATGGGAGGAAGTCTGATGCGGTTGTCGACAGGACATATATGGCATATTGAAAGGGCCTGTATTATGAAGCGCAGCAAATATATCCAACATCGTTATTACATGTTCAGGAACAATCCAATTCATAGCAGTTCATAGCTATCTGTATATTTAGGATAGGATGATAGATATTACTACTGTCTTGGGGCGATGAGATTCGAATTGGGTAGCATTGCAGGATCAAGGCTTTCGCGTTCGCCCTGTGTGTACTGAAACAGTCTGCGTGCCTTGATTAAGGGGCATTACCAATCTTAAAGAGGTGGAAACAATAACTCCTCACACATCTAAATTTATAATATGGCCACAAAAAATTAGCATGGGATCCTTACGATCGGAGGTAACGCATTGGAACCCAATAGATTCCAAGTGCTTGAGGCCTCTGGAAGTCTGCCTTCTGTACACGTAGAAGCCTTCGCCTGTCTCTTGAAGTCTTCACTTCTAGGCAGCACTTATTACCCCTTTTTCGTCGACCAACAGCCATTTTAATTGGTTCATTGGTCACACACGGCATTTTAGTAGTACCCCAGTAGATCGTCGCTGGAACTTCTAAAACATACTTTGGGGGCTAAAGATGTGATTGATGCTGTGAACCATTGGCTAGCAGAGATATTACTTAAATCCCCCTTTTCCGGTGAATGCCATGCCACAAGTTATAGTCGATTGGGCTGCAGCCAAGTCATCAATGACAAACCTCAATGCACCCCAAAACGTTCTCTCGATGTCAAGCTCACCGCAAGGCAGACACCCGTGCTTAGGCATATTCCTGTACAGCCCGCCATCACTCCGCCTTATTCTCTGAGACGCCCCATAATTGGGGCCGCATACACCACAAATCCGACCAGGGGCCGTGGGAGTGAAAATAATTGGTGGATAGCTATAAGCGCCAAATTATCTGATGTATCTTAAATTTAGCGTGGCATATTGCCGCCTTGGATTTTCCTCTTGGACATTTACTGTGAATAATCCAATGCGAGTAAATAGGCTTCCCCTTCGGTGCTTGCATGTAACGTCCTGCCATCACACTAATTCTGTGCCGTTATCAAAAAGCCACAAGAGGTTACCGATGCTTTCAGGTGGAAAGACAGATTCTGCAGATGTATTTACTTATCATACGCAAGTCACTGATGCCCATTGCGCTGGACAGTGCGTCATGTTGATATTATACAAAGGCGAGGCTCCGGTAGGAGCCGGCGTTTACAAATCTGTATCTTAGAATCACTACTACACATGTGGGTGCCAGTATATATACATTAGAATAGAAGTGGATGTAATACTATTGTCCAGCCATGCCGCTACTGTCAGGCAGCTCCTTGGACCCCGTGTTTCCTAGTCTCGGTAGTTGCGAGATGAGCAGGGCCGATAATGAAGCAGCATCCGAGTCTCTGGAATATCTGGACTGGAGTAGTTACGGGTTTCCTCCGGTTTCACCTAACCTAGTGAGTTAGGAAGTCTCATTTCATGACCTTGGGATTTGCAAAATGAAGCCTATCATCGCACCCAATTATTAACTGTTAGGTATTTTACAAAGACTGTTGTATAAACAATAGTGCTCAACTATAAGAGCGAGAAACATACAGCAAAGGCTTCCAATAGTGAAATAATAGGGATGTAAGCACGGTTTTATTCAGCTTATCTACCTATAGGGGGAAGTCCATTTTATATCACTGTGATACCAGCGTTATGCAAGTGTTGCACTTTTTTTCAGAGCACCTATCCCAACATTAATTCCTAGAAGGGGCACCTAATCAATAATAGAAATATCTAAAGGTTTGGCGCGCAATCTTAGCGACCGAGTCCGGCGCTGATGAACTGCGGTAGAGCTATTGTGACAATTGTCTAGCTCCAAGTTCTTGAAAGTGGAAGGGTACAAATTTATAGCATATTCGTTGCTCGCAGGATGGTTAGCTTTTCGATAGTGTTACCATGAAGGCACTCATCGGGCTCTTTCATTGTGTCCATGGAGTATTTAATTAAGTTAGAACAAACAATAAACCACCGGCAAACAGATCATCCGAAATAAACACGAAGACCAAAAGCTTTAGTTAGTATAGACTCCTAGGCCGGTATAAATAAATTCACAGATCTTGGATTGGAATACTATAGCAAGCTGGGTTATAGCGTTAGTGTATGATATAGCTGTATACTCCGGAGAAGGTCGCCCACACTTGAGAGTTGAGCAAACAAATAAACACGCAACCACATACCCGCGTCACCTAAGTAACCAAGTGCGCGGTCCTGTGCTAAACAAGAAGCCTACATGTGTAACCTGAGTAATCTTCTTCATTACGACCTTGAACCACCTCGTCAACATTCAATGAACATCTAATTCGGCGGCAAGTATGGCGCAAGCATCGACAACCAACCCGGGCCTCCTAGCCAACCTTATAGCACGAGTCATATTAGCTTTCATAGGGATCCTGCTCTGCTGGGTCCCTCTCCGCCTCCTCATCCGCAACGGGGAGTTCGCAGTGGTAGTACTGATCATCGACGTGGCAATTATGAACCTGTTCACCATTCTCAACTCGCTCATCTGGCACGACGATAATTGGAGCACGTGGTGGGACGGCACAGGTCTCTGTGACATCGAGGTGTACCTCTCCGGACCTCTGCAGACAATCTACGCGGCCTCGATCTTCGCAGTCATGTACCACCTCGCGCAACAAGTCAAGGTCACCGGAGCCGGACGCGATCGAAGCCTCAGGACTCGGCGAAATCTCATTCAAGCTGCTATTATCTTTCCCGTCCCTTTCGTTCAGCTCTTGTTCACGTATTTCGATCTAGCGCAGCGGTATATCATCGGTACTCTTATTGGTTGCTCTGCTGTTTATGATAGTAGCTGGCCGAAGACCCTAGTTTATGATGCGCCGCCTGCTGTGTTTGCCGTGTTGTCTGTTCCACATGCTAGTATGTGCTGAAACCTATTTCAGTGATCAGGGGATGATTTATATGATCTCTCTCAACTGTGCTAACACTGCATGTTTCCTAGTTCTCCTCTGGCGACGATATCATACAATCACGAAGCAGACAAGAGGGATTCTCAAATCAAACAGTCAGGCCTCAATACGCGCAAATCGTACGCGTCTACGACTCTACAACATGTCGTTATCAATTCTGGTAGTCTACCTACCCGTCATGTTGTATTACTTCGTCAACAACATCCAAGAGACCCTCTCCTCCTATAGGAAATACGACTATAACAGAATGCGCTGGTCAGCCACGCCCTATCCGTGGGAGACCATTCTCTTCGTTCCATCGTGGCTTGTCCCGTCATCCATCATGAATCAGCCATGGATCCCAATCGCGACTACTGCCGCCATCGTGGCCTTCTTTGGCATGACGACGGAAGCGCTGCAGACTTACCGTCAGTATGCGGAATACCTTGGCCTTGGGACATGTTGGGGAAAGCTGAGGAAGGGAGGCGATCAAGTTTCGAGCTCGGCGGATGAAAGTGGCGGGACTCGCGAGAGTGGAAAGACGCTTTTACCGAATCGTGCGAAGGATGGAACTGGGTATCAGTAAGTCACCTACTCATCTCACAATAATAACACCAAAACTACGTCGACAGATATTACAACTCCATTACTAACACCTAGTTCCCTCCCAGCCGAGCACAAGACACGATCCTACCCACAATCGAACACCCCTCAACCCCCTTCAACCCTCCAACCCATCCATCACAAACACCACGACACCACCATTCAAGAACCACACTCGCCACCCCACCAGTAATCCCACCACGCTACTCATCCCTGCGCACAGCCTTCGTCTTCCGCACCCCAACGCTACAATCCATAAAACGAACCATCCGCCTGGCTTCCACAGCATGGAGCAGCCACTCGACCGCCAGCAACGCAACAATAGGAAACCTGACGAACACAAACACAAGTACCAATACAAACACGAATTCTAGCAGTGGTGCTATCCCCATGCTCCCGCTCTACCGTCCACGGAATCCCACACCTTTACAACAAGCCCATCGACAAGCCCTTCGCCGAGGGAGTGAAGATGTGTCAAGCCCGTTTTCAGCTCGGTATACGCCCTCGCCGAATTATGCGTCAGCGCCGGAATCGGGGGGCTTAGGGGGGTTAGGGGGTTTGCGTCCTGCGAAGAGATTCGATGTGCATATTCCTATTGCGCGGCAGCGTGGTTCGTCGGGGGGGTATGGCGATGGTGTGCTGATGGGGTCTCAGGGGGGTTGTGTTCGTGGTTGTGGGATCGATGGGAGACAGAGGGATAGAGAGGGGGAAAGGGAAATGGAAAGAGACACAGAAAGGAGAATGGAAGGAGAAAAGAAGGGGAAGGAAGAGAGGGGGATGGAGATGGAGAGAGAAGGGTTCCCGCGCGAGATCACGCTGGCGAGTCTTTATACCGCGAGCGATGACCAGAGTCATTCTTCGGCTGGTGAGTATGCGGGTGGTGGTCTCGGCTTCGCGACGTAAATTATGTCATTCCTTTTCTTTTGCGACATGGGCATGGTTAATGATATGGATGGATGTTTTTGATGTCGAAAGCTGTTTTTGTAAGGAACACAGGCGTTGGGCGTTGTAAGGGGCTTTCATGTGTGTGTAAGTATACTGGAGACGGGGAAGACGGAGTTTGGGTTTATTTGCTTATGGCTTGATGTGGACGACTTGAGTAGTTCGCCTGGTTAATACTCTGCTATTAATGAGTTCGGGAATTTGAGGATTGAAGTCGCTACCCAAGCGAGCCAAGTAAGCGCATTACAACTCTCTCTGCCGATGGCAGCAACGTTGCATAGCCTGGTGTATCTAGCAGACCTAGGTGGAGGTCGTCAGTCCGAGAGTGAACTGGGATAATCATGTTCTAAACGCAAGATAACTTGGGAAATGGTCGTGCTCGCAAGCTTCCATATGGCTGTGGCTATGACTATGCAGGAGAAGAAAGAATCGCTCGTGATTTACTAAAGATGTCAATCTATCTGACCTTCTATTCGCGTCGACCTAGAATTAATGTAATCACCAAAATACCGTGCAAGATAAGTCCAAAATGTGTCAAATAAGAGTTCTTAGTTTGCCATTTTTCGCATTCATTATCTCTTCTCTGATTTCATGATTTATCAAGTACAGGTGTCGTCTTTGTGGACTAAGTGTAGAGAATACAAGTACATTACATGGTGAGACTCGTCAACACCTCACCTCGTCTGCCTACAGTCCCTCGGCAGGAACACTAGAGTGTAGATACATGCGGGCAGTATAATTATGTCTAAAGTAATAAGTATGGACAATGGGGGTATCATCGTAATTCATCATGCGGCTCCCCGAGAGCCACGTGAAATTAAAACGCCAATGTAAAGCGAACACATGAAAGATTGTGAGGCGACGCATCAAAATCGCTATGCTGTAGATGGAGGCGCAAGCTCAGACGGAGCTGGACCAGATCTTGATCCTGGCTCACTCGTTGAGACGGATACCTCGGGATTGGCGATCTGAAAATCGAGCTGGATGTGCATGTATCAGCATATTGGCCCAAATGTTAAGGAGGAACCGGAGTTGTCTTACGCTCATATACCCCGTTCGTCTCAATGAAATGATCTTGGGGGGAACAGCACCCTCTTCCGAGCCTGTTGTCTTCTCCATCTCAGCGTTCCACTTATCAATCCACGCCTCTAGCTCGTTTAGTTTGGTCTTAACGTTGGTTAGACCAAAGTCTTCCCAGAGCCAAGCCGTAAGCATTCCAAGTACTCCATCGAGTATATTCCTCCAACTATAGGGGTTGAAAATAGGTACTAACGCCCCATTGAGCTTCTCAATGACTCGCCGGAATTCTCGTTCTGATATGCCGGCTGGGTCCAGGATTTCCGGGTACATATTGGAAAATGTAGGCGCCAAATCGCCGGCTAGCAACCAGTCTCGACGAATACGGATGATGCGGGTTGTCTTGTATTCGGGCGAGTCAATTGGTACGTAGGGATTTAGGTGCGGGAAGCAAGGATGTTGAGGACCCCATTCGTCGCCCAAGCCTGGTTGATCGGGATCGCCAATAATCGATGAGTTACTAGAAGATATGGCCGATCTGATTCCGCTAGGCAAAGATAGGTTTGAGGACCTGTTGTGTTGCTGACCTAGATCAGCAGGTCCTCGTTCTAGGTCCGTGGATAGACCTCTCGGAGCATTATCTTCGTTTGGCGCCGACATAACTGCTTTACCTTTGCCCTTATCGACTTTACGAACAGGTTGATCTGCAGGTTGAGTATACACGAGACCAAAACTGGTGGCTCGAGCCCGGCCTCCTTCTTTCCCGCCTCTGTGGCTCGTAGCAAGGTTCCTGACACCTACGGTGCTCTTTGGTTCAAGTTCTGCTAGTCCAGCTTCAAGGTCCTCTTCAAATGGCGCTTCAGGTGTTCGCCTCTTATCATAAGAAAAACGAACCGAGCTGGGAAGGCTAACTCTCTTTCCCTCGTTCAGTCGTTCCTCGATCTGAAAGCTCGAGCGAGTAGGGGTGGGGTGTCGGCTTTGCCTCTGTTCAGGAAGGGTTAAGAGTGGATAATCACCTGCGCCTGTTGCGATCTGATCATCGACGGCACGGGTCTCATCGAGAGTGGGATGGTTGACTGGGAAAGCCGGGGGCGGAGGCGTTGAGGGACGTCGCTTCCGGGGAGTTCGAGAAGGTCGAGTGTAGACAGGCGGAGGGAGTCTGGGAGTCGAATTGGTAGGGTTCCAAAGACGACGACCAGCCGGTCCTATGCTGCGAAGAAAGGAATCATTCGATTCCCGACGAGCGGCTCGATTACGAAAGGGAGGCGGAAGAAGGCGATTTGACTGTGCAGGTTGCGAGGATTGTTGGGCGTTCTGGCGCGTGTGATGGCGGCTGCGATGAGGTTGTGGGCGCGTTGGGTTGATTGCGGGTTCCACAGCAGGACCGGTGCTGTGGTCTGTATTGGCCGGACAATCTAGTAGTTGTGACGAAACGACGACACCTGCTTTGTCTGGCCTGTCCGCTTTGTCTCTTACGGTGGTCGATGCGAGTTTGTTGGGTCGGATTGTGGCGTGTGAAGCCGTTGGGAAGACGGGGCACTCGCGAAAGCCGCCTCGACGGCTACACCAGCAATACTGCTATTCTCAAGCAGGGCCTCCGCGGTCACAAAAGACGGTGCTCGTATCCTGCTCCTGGGTCGGTGTCGGCGGCGTTGTCGCGTTGTGCTGTCGTCGTGATGCGACGGGCCGGTTCGAGGTGACGAAGAAGGGACGATGATCGCGTTCAGGGGAGATGGTAGAAAGAGATTGGCCGAGTTCATGCACGCCGGAATTGGGTCCTCGTGCACCGGCATTGCCGCCGGCCGATTGGTCAGAGCAGCCAGGTGGCAAGCAGATGCCCACAGTTGCGCAGTGCCGGACCTATCCGTATTACTACTCGCTGCAGTCGGGTGGGTACTAGACTAAACAGAATGATCGCTTCAATAGCATCGATCCGCGGTGCCCTCTCTTTTCCCTGCACACAAAAATCCACCTCGTGGGGGCTAGGTAGTGGGCAGTAGGTAATGGTCAAAAGGAACGAGAATGTATAACCAACAGGTCCCAAGGTTTGCGTGGTTGCTCGGTGGGAGCTTCTTGCCTCTTGTGTGTAATTTCTGCGGGTCGGATTGACCGGGTATTGGAAATTTCCGTTGGCCTTGAAATGAGGACCCTGTTATTTGGTATTGCCCGAGTGACGTGGTGATATGCTACCAGAGTAATGGCCGTCAGAAAAGGGGCCGCATAAACCTAACATCCATATACTTGGGTATAATAGAAAAATAGGAGTGTGCTGGATTTGAATAGATATGTAGTTTGTAATTTAGTTGGCGACAACTGAGAGAATGGGCGTGGCCGGTTGGATGTTGTCTTCACATTCCGGAGAAGAGGAAAGATAGAGGAAGGAGTGCGTAGAAGAAAAATACGAAGAGTTGGTGAGGATGTATGAGCGCCACATGCAAATATGTAGGAACGAAAAGGAACGAGCAGCAGTCTCCTAAAAGGTCGGTCGATTGGCTAAGCAAATAAAAGGGAAGGGAGAAGAAGAAGAAGAGTAACAGTAAGAGGTGGTAGGTAAAGTACATTCAAAGCGAGGCAAGAGGTAATATAAGACAGCCTCAAACACTCATCGTCAGTATATATAGAATCTGTGTTACTAGGTAGTAGCTGTAAAAAAATCCGTCCAATCTGTCGTCATCGTGCCTGGCAAGCCGAAGCCACTGAATAGCATACCGGGGATGAGGACGACGGTGGATACCGTTAGATAGGTAGCATGGCACGAGGTGTACCGTACTGTAGGCACCACACACAAGTGGTACTGTGATGAAATGGCTTTAAATTGGGTGATTTTGTAGCATGATTTTTGCCTTGACGCACAGCTCAACTGGAGAGCCCTGACAGGAGTTTAGAACTGGCACTATACTGGGTTCAGGGGGCTGTCTTGGCGAGGTACCCTACCTTAGTGTCCAAGTTGCAGGCAATAGCACGTTATTAGGCGATTAGGTCTTGCTCCCCCTGCCGGACTAACACCAGTAGCAGGCCTCTTCCCTGAAATTCCCTATCTGGACCTGCATTACGCTCACCCGTGACCCGAACTGATGGGCCATGCAACTGCTCGGGACGGCACCAATGACCGTTCTGTGCCGACTCTTCTAGCCCCCAATTGGCGTCATCCTCGTCTCGCCCTCCCACTCCCACGACACCACATGGAATGAGGATGAGACCTTTCGATGACCATACTATATATTCCTTTTGCTCTTAAGCGCTGATCTCAGCTTCCAACAGTCCATCCTATCAATTATCAGTCATTTGGCTGGGGCAGTGTTGTGAAGCCTCAGCTTCGTGACTCCTGAGAGACTGTAATTCTTGCCAGATCAAGTGTCCTGGTTCACGGACAGACTCAGATTCGTCCGGTCAATTTACTGCCTCTCTGCATGACGCGGCGCGGCTGGCACAATGTCGCTACATGCTCCGCTTGATATAGGTTTTCTATTTCTAGGTGACGATGTTGACCGGGGCCCCCGGGATTGAAAGCAGAGATGCCGAACAGCTGCCACATGTGCAGCCGCAAGCTCGATGCTGAGATGATTCACTGGCGTCCGAGCTGAGAATGCGCACTATCGAACACTATAGAAAGGCCCGACACCCAATTAAGACGGCGCTGTACGTTATAGACTTCCGGGCTCCTCATCCTGTTGATTAATATTGTTGTTGTCCCCTTTTGCCTTTGCTCCTTGGCGGAAAAATGTCCTTCCTACTGCTACACAATTCGGCCCTTATGAACTCATAACTGGCCACCACCTTGTCATCCTCTCGGCCCCTTCAGAGTCAGTGCGCCTTACCATCGTCAGACGAGCCGGGGGCCAAGGCCACAGGATCTCACAGCGATGCTGAGAAGACCGAAATAGACAGATTTTCCCATCCGAAGTGGCGAGTTTTGGTCCCTTTACGCAGCATGTCTCAGACAAATCAGGCTCGGAATGGAGGCCTGCATCGATGAGACTGGGAGGATAGCAGCATGCTACCGCGGTCTCTTAGCTAGTCACACTCAGCTGCCTATTAGCACCAGTAGACTGGAACTGTAAGTGGGAAGGCTGGCTGAATAAGTTGCAGTTATAAGTATTCAGTTGTAGTAGCATCCTTAGGAGGTTGAGTTACGTGTTCCTAAGGTTGGTAGCAAGTGCCAATGCTAGGTCTACCTACCTAGACACTGGCGGGAATGCGCACAGTGGGTCACTGCTATGCTGCCCCAGATTGAGATCAATGACGGGGGCCCGCATTTGAGTCAGTGACGTAGGAAGTAACAAAGTCTTAGGTATGATTTCCATTTCCTTACCTACCTGAGCTACGCAGACTAGCAGCCTCACACTACATGTTTAGTTACAGCAACTACCTACATACCTAAGTAGGTAGGTAAGGTAGGCGGGTATGTTGCAGCGCGATATTCACGATCGAATTTGACGATCGCCCCCAGTTTGTCAGTAGGACTGCAGTGTGTTAGCCCAATTATGTAAGTTCTTCACTCAGCCGTACTGTTGTCGTCACAGCCGCATGCTGTACTCTACCTGGCCAATTACTGCTCTCATCCCTGCCCACCTCGACATCCTCCCTCCTCAATTTCTCATCCCAAGACACGACACGACACGATACGACACAACATAACACGAGACAAGATATCCACCCACAGTCGCTACCGTCGTCCATAATCTCATAGTATGTAGAGCTGTGCGATCCTCCACGGCTTACTCACGCGCCTATACGTCTCTGCTCTGCTCCGGAGACTGCCTGGCAACCCCGCAGTCTTCGCGCAGTCCTCCGGCAAGATTTCGCATCGTGTGTATTTGTGTCGAGGATTGATGGCAGACGTCGTATGACCTCGATGCGGTCCGTCCCCACGCCAGACGTCAGCCATGGCCGATGACAATTATGCTTCGGCTTCGACTACCACCGTCAACGCTACCAGCCCTATCAGTCCCTCCACCGCCCAAAATGATCCCCTCTCTGCGAGTCATGCACCGCCGCCGTCGGGCTTTGCTTTCCGGCGCGCAGCTACCCTCGGCCAACAACCCTCTCAGCAGCTGCGTCGCCGTCTGAACGGGAACCGTCCGCCGCTCGCCACCGACAATGCGGACTCCTTCACCAACCTCCGCAGACGTAGTTCAGTCTACTCGGATTATATCGAGACAAGCGCCGACGAGCTGCTAAATCCCAGCAAATCGAATACCGAGGAAACCCCAAAGTCGCTATTCGTCTACATCCCACTTATACTCGCCTTGCTTCCTGCCATAGCCGGTTTGTTGTTCGAAAACGGTGCTGCTTTCTTCACCGACTTGATCCTTCTTACCCTGGCCGGCATTTTTCTGCACTGGTCAGTAACCCAGCCATGGGACTGGTATCGTTCAGCCCAGCAGGTCCGCGTCGTTCAGGACGAGGCTTTGTCCGAGTCCGTGTTCGAGTCTGAGAGTGACCTCGAATCGACCACCCCCTCCGCCACCACCGCGCTAGAGGATGTTCCCGAGGAGAAAAAAAAGGAGAAGGAGACCACAACGACGGATCCTGATTCTCCAATCGGCGGAAATAACACGAAATGGGAGGCGCGACAAAGAGCTGCTGTCAAGGAGCTGTACGTTCACGAGATGATAGCTTTGGCATGGTGTTTTGTTTTCCCGATGCTAAGTGCCTATCTACTTCATACCATCAGAGGACAGTTATCAAGGCCATCTGAAGGCTTGGTGTCTGATTACAATCTCACAATATTCATCTGCGCTGCCGAGGTGCGCCCAGTATCACACCTGATTCGGATGCTGCAAATGCGTACATTACATGTACAAAGCGTTGTGGCGGAGAACCCACACGCCCAGAAAACCATTACCAGCGAGCAAATACAAGCTTTGCAGGATCGTTTGGACGAATTGGAAGCGCGCAATAGCCATAAAGAAACGCCCAGAAGTAATGGTGTCCAACCCGAGCCTGAAGTATCACAGAAGGTAGTTGAATCTACCGTGGGACGAGAACTGCGCAAAAGTGTCCAGCCAGAGCTTGAGGCGCTGAACCGCGCTATGCGCCGATACGAAAAGAAACTAAATCTCCTAGCTAACCAGACCGACAACAGAATCGAGTACGTCGAATATCGGCTCAACGATGCTATTGCGCTCGCTGCTGTTGCCGCGAAGAATAGTAATTCTCAGCGGACGCTGGCGGGTTGGCTGGTGGAGATGACCATTACTGTATTCATGCTTCCGCTACAGGCGGCGAGTGCCGTGATAACCTTCCCATACCGAACGGTGTCGACTATGTTCGGTCGGAAGGGATCACACGTACCCGAGAAGGCACAGCGCTCTCAACGAAATGGAAAGCTACCTACGCAGGGTAAGAATGGTCCTGACCGCGTGCCTACAAGGGTGGCGCGCAGATGAAACTGCTATTACGCGTATTATGATCGTCATGAGACCTGGAATTGGCTTTAGCTGGGCAAGAGATACCATGATTGTTTCTGGCTTTCGGAGCTCTCCCCTTTTCTTTTCCTCCTTTTTGCTCCGTTACAACCGCATCTTTAAGTTTGCCGTGCATGTATGGATATGAATAGGGCATCATTTACTTTCGGGGCGGCGTTGGTATGACGAGTGCGCATTATGGCCAAAACTCGTCTGAATGGGGCAGGATTCCAAAAATGCATCAGAGAGGAGAGTCCTGTAACATCACTATCACGATCACTATCACTATCACGACCTCGATTCACTCAGCCTCTGACGCGAGAAGAGAGGAGAGGTGCAGTAGAGATAATTATCATATAATTACCATATGCATGCGTGTTTGAACGCCTTCACTCAGCCCCAGATCGTGTCTTACGTGAGGTGTATCACACCGGTTTCGTTTCGCCGGCTTCGATGAGAATAATTTCGATTACAGTCTTAGTCTCGTAAAACGTAATCACGCAGTAAAGTGTTTCAGATTTTGTAATGTGTGGGATACTATTCAGGTTGTGCGGATGAAGTATCTCTCTTATACGGATATACGGACGGATAGCACTGCTATTGCCCGTCTTGCGAGGACGGCGTTAGTTAGGCGGTTCAAGAGGGTATAGAATCCAGAAACGGGATATTGACGATTTGATATATATGTATGTATGTTACGGCGGATGGGATAAGTAGGATTTCGGTCGTTATAAGACACACTCCAGGTGTAACGGAATTCGACTTTTCATCAATTAATCATTTAATCATTTCCTTTCTTCTTCCTTTCTTCCTTCCTTTCTTTCGGTCCGTGACGCGTCGAGCTACTAGACGAGTCTACGATATCTACCTTCATTATGTATCTATCTGATCTATTGGTGAAGGTTGACACTTAGCGAGCACTACCTAGACGGAGAGAAAGAAATACAGAGAGAAAAAAAGAGGATATGTCATATATGCCCTTAATCACAGAGTGTTATATACCTGAAGTCGACATTTTCACTTTTGTATAGTATTACATGAGTATAGGAGGTACAGAGGTTCAGAGGTACAGCGTCTGTAAGAATTACCGGCGAGGCATATAATGAGTGCCTACGTTCGATCTCTGACAGTGCCGTATATATAGTTAGTCGACTTTGGCTTATCTGTAGGATGATGAAAAGAAAGATAGGATGTCGAATTTAGATCTTGATATGATCGATCGTTCCGAGTAATTATACCTTTTCACCCTTGTTCAATGGGGTTGGTTGAGTTAGGTCGATGTAGGAAAACTGAATTCATTTTTTTCTTCTTGATTTTATTTTTCTATGGGAGAGTTTTGACTTGTAAAATTGTCACGTTAGAGTGAGTTGTCAGGTAAATATAAGCCGTTGAGCGCGGCGTCGTTTTTACGCGAGGATAATGGTAGGATCCAATTGGTTGCAGTAACACGGTTACATAATTTAATTGAGAAGAGCTTTGTTCAGAATACAATGCTAGTTATTGGAGTTTATTATATCTGATTAACTGCGGTATAGATAGTTGAAGTCGTATAGATAGTTGAAGTCGTATAGATAGTTGAAGTCGTATAGATAGTTGAAGTCGTATAGATAGTTGAAGTCGTATAGATAGTTGAAGTCGTATA